>JAQIWP010002660.1:0-10377 GCA_034695525.1 Euzetes globulus
TAACGGAAACTCGATTTAACGGACAAAAATTTGCTGCACCGCTGATTCCGTTATTTCGAGGATGGATTGTATATAAACAAAATACCCCATTATTTCCCATATTTTCTATTGACCATCACTTCTGACTGAACTTTTTTTAAAAGTTTCAACAGAATTGATAATATAATAATGACCAGAATACTTTTCTTATTATCCATTTTATTGAATGAGTACCTATAAAACAAGGCATCGCTGACATCCAGTTGTATTTGTCTGAAGAGGGAGTCAGTGGCCGCCCGACGCCAAGCGTCAGGATATCCGGATAAATTGCTAACATCCGAGCTCTGGCGGTCCGAAAGCAATTTAAGTTCGGTTACATAAGGAGCCAATGGGTTGTCCCTAACGAGGACAGTGTAGCGGCGAATCACCTCAAAAGCATCGCCGGCCGATGTCGTAAAGGCTGATCGACCAGATGTATAGCCTTTCCGGTTGTGAATGTTTTCCACATAATTGTACTGAAGTTCAAACTTTCCGTTTTCATATAAACTGATGAACTGTTCGCACCGACGCTTTTGAGCTCTCGTCAGGTCTGCACCAACTCTTTGGTTTGAAATGAGCCAAAAAACTATCAAAAAGAAAGAAATAGTTGTCGAGTAAAACATTCCTTTTCTTTGTCACAAACAAAAACTAAACTATTTGTGGAACTCCTGATCTCAAATATTGTGCCATCAAAATAACATTAGTTAACTTGACAAATTTATCAATCAAAAGACATTTGCAAAATATTTATCATTCATTTGAATAAACTTGACTTTAAAAGTTCATTGATCTGATTATAGATCAATATCTGGATTATATCTGAACCTGGGATTAGATCTTCTTCGATGAACCAACATATTTGCTAAGCCTTTAGTTTATACTGACATTGAGCACCGCCTACTTTGCCTAGAGCTAGATTAGCTTTAACTTCAACAAAAATAAGTAAAATAGAGTAAAAATAAGATTTAATAAAAACTTGAATTCTTAAACTTGAAAGCCATGAATATGCAAAGTCTGAGACCTAAGGTGAAGAGGGTGAAATGGCGGAATTTTATCAAACCTCAGGGGGTATTTTCCAGGATGGCTGCCGGAAATAGCACCGGAACCGCCACTATTCCTGTCTCAATTGAGTTTAATTAAGTTAAATTTAGTTAAAGTTACCTTAAATTCAGTTTAAATCCAGTTAATCGATAAAATTACCGAAAATAGAGGTCAAAATGGCGGAAAATGACCCTGGAATATCATTATCATTAATCAAAATCTCTTGAAAATCCTAATTCATAAAAGGTTCAACTTTTGTGAATAAAATAAAATTCATATGATCAACATATTTTTTGTAGTTTTTTTTAATTAAAAAAAATTAATCTACATTAACCGGGCCCTTTTGCTAATATGTCAGTTATGTGTTTCTAGTTACTTGAAGGCCTAGAAAGCTTGTTTCTTGACCTTATAGCATTTTTTTTATTAAAAAAAACAAGCCCCGGTTTTAGTTTGTCAGGGAAAACGGTATTCCTGCAATACCTTCTATGACTATCCTTGTTGAAAATATACCCCAAATTTCAAATGATAGCAATTACCTTTTGAAAAACTTTTGAAATTAGCTTTTTTCTACTTCAATACTAAAAAACAAAAGTGATAGTGATCAGATAATGCACTGATAAGCAGGAGTTTACATAGAAACAAGATGGTAGGTGAAATCATATACTCCGAAACTAGTTATCGTCGCAGAAAATGAGCCTGGAGTAAAAGTGTTGATGCGTTCGTTGAAAACATTTTTGCTGACAATCCTTAACCCCTGTAGAGATCAGATTTTGCTCAGATTTGGCATAATTTCTAACCACAGACTCAGATTGCATTCGTATTTCAAGTCATTATTAGAATTTATTGTTCGGAAATGTATACAATTGTCAGCCGATTAGCAGTTCATTTCAAAAGATATTTAAATAAAGTGAACTACAAAACAGTCATCAAAATCAATTTATTTGACAACTAATTGATCTATTTATCAAGTTAATAATTCGCCTACAGATATTTGTTCGGTTTGTTTCAAAAAGAAAGTTAGCTCTTAATTATTGAGAATATATTCTTCAAAAACCATTAATCATTAAAGCGATCGACTGTTTATAGAAAAGAGTTTAAGCACTGAATTGTGAAACTATTTATAAATTTTGCTCTTCTTTTATCCTTCGAAATACTTATATGTTTTGAGGGCTAAGAAGTGATGCAAATCTACATTCAGTCAGTGCTGAGCAATACAGCTGAGTGGAGAAGCAGTTATACCCGAGCGCTTGCATTGAAGCTTTGTATTCGTGAAGGCATTAAGAGAGCCATTCTAAGGAACAGAATGACAAAAGCGATTCACCAGTACTCCACCATTCGGGGCAACACCAATCTCTGGGACAGAGTCTCAATTCTGGACCTCGGATTCGATTCGAAGCCCGTTCTATGTCAGGTCGAGTTCGAAGTGTTCGGTGATGTCTCAGGTATGTCCTCATCACTTTTCCCAATAACTAACTTGCATTTCTTCTAACTCTATGTCCTCTAACAATTATTATAATCATATTAATCACCTCGTTCAAATTAGTAACATTAAATTGATCAATATTTTTGAAATAAAATCAGAAAAGTTTTAGATTATATCCTTGATAAATATAATTTTATTCTTGGAAAAGCTTTGAAAATATTATTTTGTAATCTACGGAAACTTAATTAAATATTCATGAAAAGAATGAACCAGATTTTGTTTAATTTGAAATAAACGTACAAGAAAAATAAGAAATGTACAAGAAAAGTACTAAAGAAAATTCAGTCAATGTCACAAAATTCTAAACATTCATTTATTTTTAGAACTAATTAGAACTAATCTCAACAAAGAACTCCACTTTCATTACATTAAACATCAAAAATCTCATTTCAAATAAATATTCGACAGATTTAAGAATATTATAATCGAGGATAAGTTCCGTATTTATAGATTATTGTATGCTTTCTAAGCCTGACTTATCAGATAAGACAATAGAATTTGTTTTCATTATTGGTTTTAATCACAATATTCTCAAACCGATGAAAAGCGATTGTTTTTGGCACAGAACCAGTCAGTTTGAGTAAGGCTTAATTCAATACAAGAATAGATTTTTGTTTAAAAGCCAGCAAAATATTAATCAAATGATTGAATAGTGTTTTAGATCAACAAAATCTAAATATCTTTTGTTCGTCACTTAATTTCATATAACAGAACTTAATTAAACAAAAATACGAATTCATGTCTAATCGGCTCAATCTTTCAATTCTCACTTTAAAAATGCCAAGAAAACTAAATAAACAAGGATGTGCAAAGCTTTAAATGAAGGCTATACCCAAATGACTTAAACTATCTTAATTATTCAAATTGTACCTTTCAATATTCATAAATAGTTGTCAAATATAAATATAAAATGTAAATTCATCGAAGTTTTTATCAATTTCATACTTGTTCTGACCACCTTGCACATCCCAGAGCTTTGTAAAGAAAAGATGAATAGTTATTTGTTTAAAAGCAGTTCTGCTATTTCTGCTTATCTGATGAAATAGTTAGGAGTGAAGTGTTTGTAAAAATCCCAAAATAACGCTCCAATGTAAATAATCAGCGATTTAATTAAGTTTAAGCGCAAATGATTTTCACAAAATGCATGAATAATGACTAATCCATTATAACTACCCTTCACACAAACCTCAAAATTCCATTATTAGATTCAATCAATCCTTTTGTAATCCTTTATACTCAAGACTATTATTTTTTTAACCAATTAAATGTATTGAAACAAATGTTATTTTTGAAAGTACATTGAAATTAGTTAAAGCGATAATAATTAGTCATTTCCTCAAATCAGTTCCAAGTTTAAAACCTCGTTGGTCACAGATCTCGAATAAACATTCATGTGATTTATTTTTATTCTAGGTGTATTTTTCACCCGGGTATGTATTGCAAACAGAGCAGCCGATACTCTCGTCCCATCTGACACTTGAAAAAAGCTTCAATTGATAGCTTGAATGTCATGAACGCCAGACACCAACTAATATATTACTCATCATTACGTTTTAGTTAACCAAACATTTATTAATAGCAAAAATACACATTTTCTACTCATAAGAAGACTCATTCAAATTCATAAACTTAAAAGACATTTCTCAACTAATATGTTTATTTTCATACAGAGTTGTGCAGAGAACTTAATTAGAAAATGAACCGGATAAGACAAAAGTCTGCCAAAAATTATTAGATTTGTTGCAAATATTTTAATCGATTGAAAAATTGTAGAATAATTACAGAATTTAGAGTCAAAATAGTTTGATTTGTATTTTATTTCAAATTTAGGCATTAATATTATTATTGCCTTGCACATCTCTGTTATTTTAATTGATCCGATAGAAGTTTAATTAAATAATCTTTTAAACAAATAGTACGCCAAAGAGATGTGCGAGAAGTTGAGTCTTAAGGGATGGATTCGAGTGTCACCCCGTGGAACCGTTTATGGACAAATTCAGGGCGAAAAGAACAATGTGGATGAGATGTATAATTTTAATCATTTAAAACATAGAAAAAAGAGTGAAATTATATTTGTTTAATGAAAGGGCACTTTGGCTGAGACTGCAGGGAAGTCCGGGCGCTCGCATAGATCACTGCCAATTCAAGAACTGGCAGATAATCGACAGCTGCGACTTCAGAAACTTCTCAGTTCGATATTGAACTGACTTTCGACATATTTCAACAGATTTTTGAATAAAACCCCAATTAATATAATGTCATTTATTTACATGAATAACATATTCCTTTCAATGTCTTTGTGTTCAATTCAGTAGTAATTCTTTTGTCGTTATTACTATTTTTAATTAAGAGTCTATTAAATGTATTGTCAGTATTCAAAAATAAATGACCAAATTTCTCATAAGATTAACTTTTTTCAAAATTATGACTTTTAATACTTTGTATTATTTACTAAAATATTTTGATCAAAATTTTCATTCTTTTCATATGATTTCTTGTAGACTTAGAATCTGTTGAAGTAATTCCAGGATTGGAACCATTTGTTCACAGAATTGCATGAAAAGAGCCATCATTTGATCCAAAAGATGATAACTAGATGGTATTACTGAGAAACTTATCGATAATTCAAT
Organism: Euzetes globulus; assembly: GCA_034695525.1. Lineage (NCBI taxonomy): Eukaryota > Metazoa > Arthropoda > Arachnida > Sarcoptiformes > Euzetidae > Euzetes > Euzetes globulus. The sequence continues at coordinate 5,173 of JAQIWP010002660.1, forward strand.
GATCCGATCCAAAGATTGGCCAAACAATACCAACTGTTGGTTGACTATTAGCATATTGTCCAATAGAAGACGGGTCACATTTTTCAGGTCCACATTCAAGTGAATAATACTTTCAATCAGTTTTAAATATAGATTGGAAACCAAATGATCGGATTCGTTGGTTCTGAGCATCACTTTCATTGAATCGCATTTCTCTAACATTTGATTTATGTGACCGAAAACCACTCCAAAAGACTCGTCTGAATATTTATCCATTTTTCAGGACTTAAAGAAGCAAACAAATGATTCAAACAATTATCCTTTGCTTCAAATTTATCGATCGATTGGTTACTACGGGTTGTATTAGTTTATATTTTTGTAATCACAATAATCAGGGAAGAACGAGCAAGTTTACGCAAATATTCAGGAAATTAAAATATTTTGTAAAATTGTCTATAAATTTAATATTTATGAAATTTTAAGAAATATTTATCAGAGGCTGACTTCAAAAGTGGATAACAATTATTTAAGGGCTAAAAAGTCTTTCTTAAGCTGATCTAAGATATCAGGTCTGAGGACCTTATCGTCGCTAACTTCTCGTTTGGAACTGGTTATCACTTTTGCTGCCTTTTCTCCGATCTTTTCATTCGATTCTTTTCGCATTTTTGGCTGTTTTTGACTGTTTTGATCAGATTTAGGTTCACTTTTGGGACTGTTATCTTCATCGTCATCATCGGCGACATCAGTCACATCATCGCTGTCGTCATTTTCATCATCATTTGGAGCACTTTTCGTGTTTTTATCATTTTTCGGATCTGTTTTTTTGACATTTTGGTTATTTTTATCACTTTTTTGTTCATTTTTTGTTCCATCCTTTCCTTTAGTCTGTTCCGCTCCTTTTGGGGTTTCCTTTTTCTTCTGGCTTTCTTCGTTTACTTTTGAACTATCAGTCTTGCTCTTGGAATTGTCATTTGTTTGTTTAGGAGCATCGTTTCCTTTGACATTTCCATCCAAAGCCTTCAAACTGTCGTCCAAAACGACAGTTAGCTTAGAGTCAATCCATTTATCTTTGAGTAAATCAATGATGGATTGTCTTTGACTGTGGTTTGTATCAAACGTTTTACGGAAGAATTCCTTAATGAGATCATTTGAATCACTTCTGGTTCTTTTCATCCATTCATTACTCTTTTGTTGTGCCAAAAGTATATGGGTCATATTGTAGTCAAATGGATAACTAAATCCACAAAAACAAAATTAAATCAAAGAAACAACTTTTAAATCAAAACCATTTATTCCATATATAGAAGACAATGACACCAAAAGCCCAAACATCTCCAGTGCGGGGATCATAGCTCTCGCCAGTCAGTGTTTCGGGCGCACAATAAGGACCGGTTCCGACGCATGTATTGCTCAACTCTTTTGTATTTTTCTTGACATTCATCCAAAGTCTGGAAAAAGTAAAGCCCGAAACCTTTAAAGACTTGTTTTCATCCAATAATATTCGTTCTGATCTGAGATCTCTGTGAACAATGCCATTGATGTGAAGATAAGAGATCGCACTAATCAGCTGTTGGGCCCACTTTCGGCACTGACCCTCATCTGTTGAATTCGCCTGTTTGTCAAGAAAGTCATAAAGGGTTCCGTTAGGTGTCGGACGCATCAAAATGAGGACCCGTTTGGAAGTCTCGAAGACATCTAAAGTACTGATTATATTCGGATGTCTGGCATCCAATGCGCGCAAAATTCTGACGAACCGAGGAATCAGTTTTTGAACAAATGACTCTTCTTTTCCTTCTTTCTCGACAATACGTACGACAATGTCTTCATTTTTGTGTTTGGCTTTGAAAAGAGTAGAGAACTGTCCGCTCGACAATTCCTCGTCAGTAATTTTGTATCCTTTGGCAGTCAACTCGTCGGGAACAGATTCTCTTCGTTTTGCTTGAACATTATCCTCTTCAGTCTTCTTTTCCTTTTCGTGAGCCTTCTTTAGCGCCTCTTCCTGTTTCTTACGAAGTCTTTCAGCCTTTTCCTGTTTTCGTTTCTTTTTCTCTTCCGAAGACATCGTTGAATAAGTAAATACTTCTGAAATAAATTATTATTGAATCGATTGCTTGAATCAATTTGAATATTTTAAATCTCAATTCAAGTAGAAATACAGACGTAAAAGCCATGAAGTAAACTACCTAAAAATTCGATACCTCGAGCACTACCTAGATTGTTTATCACCTTTATTTTATTTTTATTCAATTATTGACTCGATGGACGGCTCGTGAGCTTTATTATCAACTATGTCAACTATAAATAACTTGTCCTGAAAAAAATTTACTTCAAAATTGGAACTTTTAGACAATCAACGTTTGAGTGAACCCAAAGATTTTAATTGATCAGGGTCCTACAGATTTTCAAACAAAATAGTAACCCAACCCCGAAATTAGAAACATCAGTGAAAGAAAGGAAAAACATTCTCACAAATAGAGACCAAATATTCGCCTTTTTGTCTTTCATTTTAAGACATTTAGTCTGAATTGGTCTTAATTAGACTAATCAACCAAATAACCACTTGATAATATATCGATGATAATTGTCGTCACATTGAAAAATCAAATTCAAAAAGTTATTTGAACGAAAAGCCAAAAGAATTTATTAGCATGCTAATCAGTGATTAATCACATAATATAATTTTAATTTAGTTAATTTAAATTAGTAATGTTCGGCCATAATAAGGACAACCACTCCAGACCAACCTACGAAAGGATGAGAGCGCTGTCCATTTCCAGTAATGTCGTGGTACTGTTCCCATACGAATCCAGTTCTTTGATATTCCCTAAACATATTGTCAATCAAATTGCTTCGAAGCTGTTTATATAAATTCTGTGCTCTTATTTGATTGGGACCCGGAATATCAGCGTAATGTCGCAGACCTTTGAGAACTAAATAATTGACATTGATCCAAATAGGTCCTCTCCAATAGGGAGTCTCGGATGCAGAGTTATGTTTATTGTAATAAAAACTTGTTTTGGAAAGAGATCGCAAACCAAAAGTCGAATAAATTTCGGATGAATTGGAGATGGAATCCAAGACATGAGCCAACTTTGAATTGTTTGCATCGATCAGCCCAAACATCAAAGGGAACAGATTGACATAACCTAATTGGTCGCAAGTTAACTGATACTTGGGTGGTGTCCATACTTTTCTAATTAATCCTCTCTTAGGGTCATTGACTAACGAGACGTTAGTTGAGTGCAAACCATAATCACAGTAAGCCCTGTGCTCTTCAGACCAGTGAAGTTTGTCTAATAATGTATTTTTTGCTAAAAGTTGAGCCGTCTCTTCATATTTGACTTTTGCGGTCTCGTCATTGAGAGTGTGTGCAATGCGTGACATAACATCGGCCGCCAAAGCTATCCAACATCTCAGGTCTAAATGATATTCAGAGTCTGTTGGATGTGTAGCCCGAGGATAATCATCCAGTCCCGAAGTCAAGGTGTCAGGATTGAGTACTCTGTCATCCAAATCTGGGTTTCGGCCCCTCCATCTATAAGTACTCTGAATCAATCCGATCTGCGATGTATTATACCATTGAAACCAAGCCTTCAGTCGGGGATAAATAGCTTTAAGATAATTATTATCCATTTGTTTCCTCTTCAGCAAAGAATCGATAGTTAGCAGAAAAGATGGCGGATTTGCATTAGTTTCGTGCTGTGTTTTGACTGATCCGAATCTATTGATTAGTTCACTACCAATGGTTATCTCTCTTGGAATCCAACCGTTAATATTCATCAAATAGAACCACGACTTCATTATGTGAAGAGTCAGCGAACTATTCCACCGTTGAATTAATAGATTATGAAATCCTTCGTCCCATAGGAAAGGGTGAGGGAAAACAGGTCTAGAAGGGACAGCTGATAAAATCTGCAAAGGCCCGTACGATTTGGGTGCTCTCATTCCGGGAGAATCGACTGATAAGTTTCCATTGAAATAACCAATACTTCCTAACATTTCGCTTAAAACAGATTTCGCGAAATCTATTTGAGTTTTGTTAAAACCTTTTGCTTTCAGACCAAACTTTTGCTCAAATTCTCGATCAAATGTTTCAATTCTCTGCTCTAACTCTTTATCATAACTATTATGATTAGAATTATTCGATTCTTCAGTCTTGAAATCGATTTGAACTTTGGATTTAGTTTTGAAGACAACTTGAAATGCAATCAGTTTTGATGTGTTAGCAATGCTATCATTTTTAAGGCCAAATATTTCCATTCCTTCAACTTTTATTGGTATTAAATTATCTTTGAGTGTCTTTATTATGTCGACAATCGAAGAATTCTTGTGTAAATGTCCTGCGTATATCTGTTTTTGGCCAACTGACTCAATTTTAATGGAAAACTTGCCGCTGAATCCATTGAAACCCTTGATGTCAATTGAACTTTGATTGAACAGTAGGGTTCCCACTAGTAATTTGGAAGCACCCTACCCGTTAGGCACCACTCAAATCGCGAATTGCGCTAATGCTGTGAGATAGAAATAAATATCATTATCCATGATACATGAACTGACATCTAGGGTTAGTTTGTCTGGAGTTCACGAGTAGGAACCGTGCTGTTCAGCGTTGAATTCTTTAAGTGAATAAATTTTTGTCATCATTTATGGATACACTAAAATAGGGAAGATTCGCAAATTTTCTAAACATGAAGTCGATGTAGAATTTTTCGTTTATTCTAAATTTCAAATCACTTTTTGAATGGAATTGATACTTTTCAAGTTATTTGACATTACAACATTTAAGTCAACAACAAAATGGTTGAAAAACATAAATGGTGTAGCATATGAGTCTAGGGTAGAATTTAATACCGATTACTGATATAAATTCAGTTTTTAATTGAGTGTATTGTTTTTAAGTTATATAAAATGAAAATATTTAAATAGGAAATTTACCTTGTGACCCCACGCCAATCCAAATAATTTTAATATATTCTAGATCAACTAATTGAGTAAAATTTATCAGTTAAACTTTTATCTGCCAACGGTGACAATTAGACCCGAAATTCCATTGGTCAAAAATGCTATATAAGACAGGGGTCGCCTTAGGAGGGTATAGTATGTATAGCCCGCTCTGAGTTCGAGAATTTGCCAAAATACCACCCTAAGGTTTGGAAAAAATTGCATGGAAAAAACGCAGAGAAAAAGACCCCCTTTCAAAAATTGCAACCACGCGAAGAGCGGCAG
>JAQIWP010002661.1:0-10375 GCA_034695525.1 Euzetes globulus
GGAGAAAGAGAGAGAGAGAGAGAGAGAGAGAGAGGAGGGGAGGGAGAGAGAGAGGGAGAGATGACAGTTATGACCAACACTCCCTTCAGAGCTGTTGGAAAAGCACACAGTCTTCTTAGACTCTTCACAAGTTATATAATAAAATCGATTATATTTTGTATTCTCTATACTATTTTTCGTTGTTATATTTGAGTAAAAAAACTCATATCCAGTGAGAGATTGTACTCGGAATTGGAAAAAATAGATATATTTTCGAACAAATATTGGAATATTATTTTTGTCTTTATATTCTTCGCCAAAGTCTGCATCTAAAGACAACTCCACTGAAGATTGATTTTTGAAAAGATAACATAGAATTTAATGAATTTTTTATTATTTTATTGAATTTTTTGTTTGAGTACAAAATAAAATTCAACTAAAATTCAATATTTTATTATTTTTGGAAAAAACTCTATTAAATAAATAAAAGCAGAAATTCTGAAGCAATTATTGACAACTTTTGTCTGTCAATAAGTTTTTAGTTGATCTCAAATCTATATGTAATAAACATTTGACATCGAAATCATATTTTTTATTTCAGGAATGAAATAAAAGTTTTATTAAATGTGTTTTTGGTTTTTTGATGTAATCGAAGAAATAAAGTTTAGATTTCTTTTTGAAAGATTTATTCCTCCTTTTGGACTAAACTTCTGTAGTAATAAAAAGTTTTTTTTTGTAAAAAAATAGTGGTTTTCAATGCGAACGCAAACAACAAGACTATGAACACAAACACCAAATATTCGGAGAATTCAATTGGTTTTGAGACCATAGAATGGGATCAGAAATGAAAAAACGGTTTAATCAATAGACAGAAATAAAGCGCTATTTTTTATGATTCACTGATTTGTATCCTATATTTCAATCAATAGATATTAGAAAAAGAGTGCAAAAAAGCGACAGAAAAAAAACTGTTTTCAGACAGTGTTTGCACTAATAAATTGGAAGACAACTTTGATTTTGTCCAGATTTTGGTCATTCAATGAGATTTTGGGAACAAAAACAGTCGCAAAGAGAGAGAGAAAAGATTTTATTTATTTATTTATTTGTGTCAAACTCTTACCTGAATGGCTCAGACACTGGATTAGTAGCAAAAAAGTCGAACACTTATTGATTATAATGATTGCAAGTTTGCGATTAGACATTGTCTTCGCTGTTTGTTTGTCACCGGTATTCCTCTTCGGCTCTTCACTTAATCATTGAAATCGCTGTACTTTTAATCACAAACTAATGATTCGTTGGCTTTTGCTGTGGGGATAGACGTCGAGCACACAATTTCTTTTATATATATGTGTCAGATATCACATCAGTTTCATTAATAATCCAAACGTTTTAATGTACAGAATATAATGTATTTCTTCATCTCTTCAGAGGAATTCTTCTTTTAATGTCATTATTTGAATAAAATCTGTAGAAAAACGGAAAAAAGAAATGAAAATTGTTTTAATGAATTAAAATTAAAGTTTCATTACATGAATATTTGAAATGAGCTTATATTTAGAATTAATGAAAAAAGGCTTCCCTAACAAAACTGAGCAAGTACATCTAATATAAAGTTGCCGTAATCCATTAAATAACTGAATAATTACTTTTTTGAATTAATTTTTCTGGATTTCAGATGTAATCCATCAGAAATCGTAAAATCATTTTTCAAAATTAGCACAGAATTAGTTTTGCACGAAAATTTTTGCCTGAAATATAAGGTCTAATAATAATGGACCAAATACTTTTTAAAGGCGTTAATGACAGAAACGAAATAATAACTAATTATTCGACTAATTAGTGGTAAAAATATTCATTAATAGTCACAAAAAAAGATGGATTCAGTCTTTCGACAAATAGTCGAACATTAGCTTTAAAATTAGATTTTTGGAGAAAAATTGTGGAAATAATCTATTTTCGACTCAACACAAGATATAACTCAAAAATGAGAAAAGAAATAGAACTCAAATGATCTGTTCGTTTCGTTAATACAGTCTGTCATCTAATGGTCCGAAGCAAACGACAAACGACTCATTCAGCATATGATATAAATCACAATAGAATTCAATATTCAATTTGATTGTTTAAATCTGTGCTCACTCTCCTCTCTCTTCTTCAGTACATTTCAATGTTTTCATTGGCTTACAATCAATGATAACATTCCGTAACATTATAGACAATATAAGAATTCTATAATCTAGGTGATGTGCAAGATCTCTTTCACTAAGCGAATGACGTGTGTGTAAGAGATTGGATGGACTGTATGACCTAAAGGCAAATAGTTGAAATGAGTCTAGTGCACTGGACCATTTAAAACGATCGATCGGTTTCCATCGGCACCCAATATGCTGGAAAATTTTCTTTTCCAGAAAAGCTATGCTCATTACACCCTTGGGAAATATATTTTGGCTTATTCTTTGCCACTCAAGTACCCAGAACATAAGAGGGTGATAGTGATAACTGAATCAAAACCTTAAAGCATCAATTATCGTTTATCAAGACAACTTTATTGATCATTTGAGTAATCAATTTGTGGTAATAAATAGGATTTCAGGAATGCAATATTCGATAGTAATTTTGGTCTTCTTCTTCTTTGTGGCTTTATGTTGGTTTAGAAAAGGTCGAGCTTGCTAGTTTAATCAATGGTATAGCTATCCTTGCATATCCCAACGGAATGAAGATGAAGAAGAATAAAAAGAATAGCTCTTCAAAAATAATATCCAAAGTCTCAGCGATTTTGTACCAAAATGGCATTTGACGGATGAAACGGATGACAAACCTCACAAATTATGCTAAAAATGAGGTCACAGATCGAATTTCATAGCACAGCATATACTAAACCAGACTATTCTTTATACTATTTTTCATATGAAAAAAGCTATATTCTGTGAAATAGGGATAACACATAAAACACATAATCTTTCGGTTTTGTTGACAATATCTATACTGCTTTTGAACATTTATAAATCTATTCATTTATTTTTTCTAACGCCTATATATTAGACTCAAAACCTAATTATAAAAATTCAATTTCGTATTTTGTTTTTCACCCCAAACTTAATAAAATATATCTCATTATCGATAATTGACTATAAATTGAGAGATGTTTTTTGTCGTTATGATAGGCTCAGGACAGGACTCGACTCTCATAACCAATATTTTTATAATCACTTATTGTATAAATCGTCAGATTTTTCATATAATAAATATTCATTAGCTTTGCCTTAAAGTCCTTTAAATTAATGATTATTTAGAAGTGGATTAAATGTTTTTCATTCTCCAATCTTTTACTACAAATAACATTAATGTAGGAAAGCATACATTCAGTTCATTATCTTTTCAAATGATTAATTGCATGATTCTTAATAAAAATTCAAAAAATTGCTTGCTTATAACGCAATTATAATTACGCTTTAAAATGTTTGTGTTAAACAGAAATCAAATCAAATATCTTGGAGTAATGAGAGCAATAAATAAATAGTTTGTCAAATAGTTTGGTAATTTAATTTTGTTTGTTTCCTCCAAGAAATTAATAATTCCTAAAATACTGTCGACTCAAATGAGTTAAGTATTAGTTTAGTGCAAACTTTGCAAAAAACTGCTGTTTTCCTAAAAGTCTAACAGTTTTTTCGGTCTTCCATTTGTTTGATTTATAGGCGAAACTTATTGCGAAAACTTTATACTGAAAAACATAAATATATTTTCTGTCTTTTTTATTAGAAATAAAATAAATTTATTAATAAAATATAGCCTAAGATATACCGAAAAATGTATTTCTATCTTCATTTTGTTTTGTTTGGGCAAAGAATTTCACGAATAAAGCCATCGAATCAATAATTAAGGAATTAATATATCCTTTGAAGAGTCATATAATTTATGACAGATCTTATTCGTGTGTAAAGGCTTTAACTCAAAGTGAATGTCAAAACATTTTTCTCTTACATCAAAAAACATTATTAGTTTTCAATATGAAAGGGTAGAGCACAGGACATACAATATTTACTTAATTTAGTTTGAATTGAGAAACAACTTCTAAACTTAAAATTAAATTCAGTGCACTTTTGCCCCAATTTTTGCGTTGAGTGTGAAAATCGACTAAAATTGGAAGTTGAAAAAATAGAAACTTTAAATGATTAATGGAAGACTAGTCCATGAGAAGCAAGCACATTTTAAACATTTTCCACTCAAAACAGTTCTTATTGATTGAAATCTCCGACTGAAAATCGATTCAATTTTCAAAGCAATTTAAATAATGAATTCAATTCTCTCTTCAATTAAAATAGACTGTAATTTGAAAGTGTTTTAAAAGTTTTCGATTTGAATGAATATATTTTTCTGTTTTGTTTTTTTGATTAATCGTTTCAAAAGTTTCGACAACAGAATCGATTTGAGACTTGAATTTAGACCAATTAATAAAATAGTTGTAAACTTGAAGATTGAATTCGAGATAAAGTCCTGTCAAAGAAAATCTTGAATTGTCGTAGAAGTTAAAGAATCGGAAACAAGTAGTCTGTTGTGATTGACAATTGAAATACAGTCAAAGAGATATAAGTTTTGCTCAAAAAAAAGAGAAGAAAAAAGAGATTATTAGTGAATCGTTATTTCGTTGGAAGAAAAAAGAAAAATATTGTCTGAAAAGCTCTTTTGAAAAATGTCTAAAACTTGACCCAAACTGTGATTAGGTTGAGACTCGCTATTAAAAGATAGATTGTATGCAATTCCTAACTCTTGCACTCCTTTCGGTCTAATATAGTTAAGGATTTATATTATTATTACATAAAGAGAGAGAAGAGGAGAGACCGAAAATCATATGAAATAAAGTTTTCCGATGATTAATGCAAGTAATTCCTCATCCATTCATTCTTTCATTAATTATTTACAGTTTGTTTTTCAACGGTAACTCTCATTCTTATTAAACTAGGAGTTAATAAATGGTTTTTTGTTTTTTTTGATAAATTTTATGGATAAGACTTTTGATTTCATGAATGACTTACTCTTTGAATGCAAGAACACAATGCGATGGAAAAACTGAATATATTATAATATTTTATGTCCTTTTTTTCTGCAACTTTGCGTTTAGATGAAAATTTGAGGACTCAGTGATAAAGACTTGAAATTTATTGTAAGACTTATTCAAATGCACTGTTTGTCAGAAGGGATCGCGAATTAAATAATCAACTTTTTTATATAGCTATTATGTGGCACAAACCACCAGGATTAATTTATTCAAATTGAGAGATAAAAACACTTAAATTGGTTTAATAGTCATTTGATAAACAATATTTAATTTATTTATTATTGTTTTTGCATTAATTATATTCACATTAATGTTTTGGTAGGAGTTATGTTTATTTTTCACTTTAGTTGACATAAAAGAGTTGTTTTTATTTCAATTCAGAAGAAAACACTTGAAAAATAAATTATGAATAGAAAAGTTTAAACAAATATTTCAAAAATTGATAAATACATATGAATGACATCTTTCTGTCTTTCAATTCTGTGTTCAGCGATGATTAGACACACGTTTTGGTTCACAGCGAAGGCAAACAAAATAATAATAAACTTTTAGAGTTAAGCGCAAAGCTATTCATAAATTTTAATAAATTAGAGTCAAAATTGAAATTTTGATGACTTACTCAAGCATTCAAAGTGCGAATAAACTGAATATGAATTCACATTTCGTTCAGTGAAAATGTTTGGATAAAGAAATGGCAAAAGAAATTCAACGTAAAAATGTTCACATTTCAAACAGAATTTTCTACTTAATGTCACTTTTGGAGCAAACTTTTGGACAAGAAACTTTTTCTTGTGACAGAAAAATCTATTCGAATATCAGAATTGTCGAGTGTTTATGAATTGAGTGGAGTGTTGTCTGCTTTGGACACAATTATTGAGTGAAAACGAATCACAAGAATTAATCCAAAACACAAATACTTTAAGCGAAACGAATAGTCAGTGTATAGTAATATTTGCAGCACTTTTTTGCACTGTCTTTCACTCTAGGAATTGATTCTTCGATTGTTTGGGAATTACAGATTAGACGCCTGAGCTTACGACTAGAGCACTGACTGGCAGAGTGTGGATGGTCTGCAGGCAAGCAGTCGATGCACTGCATTCGGTATTAATGGTAGCTATGGTTGTGTGTCGATGATATAGCGATGGTAGCGAAGCTCTCCACCGATCTATTGCCAGAGCCAGGGATCTGAAATATTTACAGCACCAGTGAATCCAGTGCTATGTATGCATAACATGCGCTCTAACTCTAACACCAAGTCAACCAAAAATTCAATGACTATGGAAAGTGTCTGAAAATACAAGAAGTAATAGGAAGAAGAGCTGTCAGTTTCTCAAAGACCGGTCTATAATCTCCATTCATGGAGCATATATGGTCTGAGACAACTGACCCGACCCTTCAATTCTCTATGAATTCATGTCACCTGTGATCTAATCCATGAGAAATGAGAGCAGAAGTAGCAAAAAGTAGAGAATATATTTCTTTGCAGTCGACTAAACAACTTTATTTTGTATGCAATTTAGAGAATATTTCCTTTTGTTCTTCGTTTGCGAGACATGTGTTGTCTTTCACTCACTTTCTCTTTACTCTAGTGTTTAGAAACAGAAATTTGTTCGCTTAAAAGACCAGAACTTTTCTATTTCTCTTCAGTTCTTCAGACTATTCTCTCCATATATTTGCAAAGTGTGTATCAATTTCTGCAATCGATTTCTATTGAAGTCAAAGACAAACGTTTGCCTTTTGATATCTTAAGCAGAAATTAAGATTGAATTTTATAGTCCCCTCTCTTTTTGTTTGTTTTCTCCATTCAAATTAGATTCAAAGCCAGTCTTAATGAGCCATAACTGAGTTCAAATCAAATTGATTTTAATGCAAAAAAGTGTATTCACTTCTGATTTTCTATTTCAAGTGAACAACCGGGTAGTTTTAAAAAGTCAATCATGCTTGAACAAATTATTGATTGCATTATTCAAGTAAAATGTCTTTTTTAAGGAGAAGAAGGTTATTTCATTCATTGAAAGCCGTCGGGAGTTCCACATCTAAATGAGCTTGATGGCATTGCTACTCTCTGCTTGAAACTTATAAAGTATGCCAAATAAATTCAATTAGTTGGTAGCTGAAATTACATGCTTTCACATTATGCTCGTTTTGTCGTACATTTCAAGTGGAATGAAAAGAAAAAGATAAAATGTCTTCAAAGACATGACAGAAATGTCTTTTGTTAAGAAAAAATTGATAATAAATATTATAATTATTATAATTCAGAGCACATTATATTCAAATTAATTTCACTCTTTATTCTGAGCGGAAACTAAAAATTTGAATTAATTATAGCTATCTATATCTCAATAGAGAAAAGGCCTGGCATTCAATTCGGGGCCTATTGTTAAGGACTGGCATCGAGTGATGGATAGCATATATTGACCGCATTGTTGTCGTCGACGAACATTTTCTTAATTGAAAGGCATTCGAAGAGTTCTGATCCAAACTAATCGAACAAATACTATAAATGCGGTTCAAATATGCAATCCATCACAAACCTGGGCCTCATAGTCGGCCGACCAAATCCGCAATCGCCAACACCTGTTCCTCAAATGAAGTCAATGTATGTCTGTGTCTGTGCGCCATATTCTTAATGATACGCCTGTTTGCGACGGAAACAATCGGATCGAAAGACTCAATAACGACAACGACTTATGAATCTTTGCACACAATTTATAACTGAAAAAAAAGAAGAAATATATATCTGAAGCGAAAGGAAAGGCCAAAAGGCATAGCAAAATGAATGCAATTCTTTTTGTCGCTGAAATAACCAGGACTGACGTCAGACGCTCCTAATGGGATAAGTGGAAGATTTTTTTCCTCAGTATTCAACATCTGGTGATCTCAATACCAGAGGAATCATCCAAATAGATATACTTCATGGGAAATTATGCTCGAAAAAGGAAGATTATAATGAGCTAGATGATCTCAGTAGCAATTCCCAGAATTCGTAGCAGAAGATCAGATGAGATAATGAACAGAATATTTTGTTTGCAAATTATTTAAATCAAACCTCAAAACTATAATAAATATTTACACAAACCGTTATATAAGTTGTTCTAATAGTAAACTGAAGTGAAGCCAAACGTAGACTTTGATAGCATTTGATTGCGTTTGCAATCAAATCAAATATAACATTAGAGATGTATTTTGAGAGCATACAAAAGGTCGTACTGTCCTATCAAACGGTTATGCCCTAAGAACAGAGATGGCCAATCAACATTTTTCAGGTGGGGTATTCGGGAGTATTTTTGCGGTCAAAAGTGCTGGGATATAAGGAAGGGTAAAATGGCGGTTGAAAATAATGACTGAAAAAGGGCTTTTTCTCCTAAAATAAACTCATTTTCGTTGTTTTAAAGCCTAAATTAGCTTAATTATGCTTTAATTAGAATATTCTGGAAGTTTAAAGGTTAAATTCATTAAAATAATGAACAAAATGGCGAATATTTTGACACTCATTACCAAAAATTCCTAAAATTTACCCAAAAAAAATGCCGGCGAGGGAAGGGCTGGAAATAATTTCATTTTAGGGGGTGAAATGAAAGACGTCCCCCTATTGGCCACCTCTGCCTAAGAGATCCCTCTGCACTAGTAGTGAACAGTAGGCGATAGTCACCGAACAGATACTGATATAAATCTGATGAATTTTTTTTGTTTGGTTTTGTCTGCAAAATGCGTTTGCAATCAAACAAACAGTTTTCTGATAAACTATTGAACAATAATAGAAAATAATAACTGACGACATAAACGACTAAACAAATAGTATTGAAAAACATTTGCAATCATTGCACAAAATAAGACCGAATTCTGTTCCGACTCTTTAGGTTTGGGGTAAATCCGCTTTTCCTTCTCCTGAGTCACTGAAATTGATCTTTTGGTTCAAATGATAATATTTGTTGTCAATGCGCTTAAAGTATGGAAGCCATCGATTGAAACGACAAAAAGAAGAAATTCTTATACTCTTAATAGAGGACCGCCATGACAGGCCATATTTGTGCTCTTGATCAATAAAATTCTAATTTCAAAACTAAAATCAATGAAAATATTAGTAGAAAATCGATGGAAAATCGAATAATAATTAAGTCATTATGAATGTGAAAAATAGAGACAAATTCAATGAAATTGATTTATGACTCGAATGATTCTGATTATAATGTCCCCAATTTTCCCAAAGAATTGAAAATGTTTCCACTAAATCATCTTAGATCAGAAAGTCTCAAAAAATATCAGCTTAAAGTATCATGACTAGGACAACCCCTTGGCTACACTAGTGTTTGGCAATGAAGAGAAGAGTAGCACAAATCCGGTTGTCCGCAGATGTGACAAAATCTATAAAAATACAAAATTTTGATGTCAAATGATGTGCACATTCAGGGGTTCAATGAATCCGTTAGTTTAAGTCTACATTTTGTGATCAAATTTTAAAGTATAAAAAATTTTCAGATACTTTTTTCTTATATCAACAGCCAATCCGATAGACTGGTAATCATTGTCACCACCGGATGATTGATGTCGACTGACTCTCCAATGAAGCACTAGTCGACTATGTCTTCCAGTGAAAGGAGGCTTTGAGAAAACCAGAATCAGAATATCTCTCATCAAATGATCGTTAAACCAAAAGATGGTTTACTTTTTAAAAAATATTAATATTTTTGGAAGTCTTTCAAAATTAGCGTTCATTGGTTGGAAAGAATCATCACTTAATAACTTAATCCTTTTGCTGATAGATCACAAGACTTTCAAAATGATAGATAAATGCAATTTCGATCGATATTTAAGTTTAAGTTTATTTTTCGTATGAAATGATTTGAAAATAATTTCAATAAACAAAAAAAATTAAAATTCTTTGCTTTGGGTAATAAAATCAATAAAAGATCAATAAGTGAGTGAAAAAACAGCTATTTGTTTGTATAATGGAATGCCAGAAGTCTTGAACTCAGGTTTGCTGCTGAAAACATTTCTTATACTAAATATAGAGATTCCCCGGGAATTGACTTAACATTTATACCGAATGTTTCGGATTATTCGATAAAAAAATACAAACTCTTTCGATATTGACTGTAATCACGTTTTTTGATGGCATCGAATTATTTCTGTTGCCTTTTCGTCTCTATCCCACTGAAAATGTTATTTATTTTTTATTTTTTCTCTCTTTTGGTATTGGATGGCATGGATTTAACAATTTATAAAATGAGATGTAAAGCATCCCATTATGTGAACACTATTAGAGAATATTGTGTTGTGATCTCATTCTCTCGCGCGCTCTCTCTCTCTCTCTCTCATTCCCTCCCTCCCTCCCTC
>JAQIWP010002662.1:0-10371 GCA_034695525.1 Euzetes globulus
GAATGGATTTTTATTTAATTTAGTTCAAATGTTTTTGTGCATACATTTGGGTATATCTTATTGTATGGATAAATCGGAGACATTATTCTTATCAAAAATATTATACAAATTCTTTTAAAATTAGAAATACATTTTTAAAGAAAACATTTGAGTTGAAGTAGATTTTAGAAAACATGTAATTCAAGAACTCTATTTCAGAATCTTTTTCTAATTATTAAAGAATTTTATAACAGAATGTCAATCATAATTTTAAGATTTTTCTTTATGATGAGCAAGATACTTCAAGATTTCCATTGAATAAATATTCTTAATAAACCCCAGAAAGTTTTGAGTTTATTTTTAATATATTTGATGGATAAATTGTCTAATCTCCATTTGAATAGCTATTGATATCATTGATATGAATTCAAAGACGACCATTAATTGAGTTGATCTAGGACCATGAATCATCGATAATAATCATAAATTAGTTTAGGATGCAGTAGCACCATGTCTGAATTTCTAAAACCTTTTGAATTTAGCAGAGCCTTCCATTTTATTCTGGACATCATTAGTTTTAGTATCATCCTCTAAACTAACTTGGTAATCATTTTGCAATTTTTCATAAGACTCCTACACTAAGACTTGAATAAATAAATCCAAATCTATTTTCATTTAGAACCATATTTCAGAACTAAAACTCATCTTTGAGTATTATCTTTGAATATGAAATATTATCAGCGGCCGCCAAGTTGGAAGACCCAAGAAGGGGACAGTAGGGTGGGGCCAAATAAACTTTCGGCTATGAAAATCAAGGCAAAATCTCAAAATTTTGCGTCTAAGGGGGGCTAAGTTGGCCTTCCTTTTGGCTACCCCTGATTATTATGTCTATTACTAATAGCAATGTAGCATGGCAAATGGTATAATAAATTTGCTTTGAAAGCAAGCTTAATATTTTAATGTAATGTAATCTCGTTACAGAAGAACCGCTTGTTCTTGATAATCGACTAAAGAGCCACTACTAAAACAAATATTTTTGACTAACATTTGGCAAATAGCCTGCAATGAAACTGAACGAATTGCTGAGACCTTGATCATTCCTTTTTTAAAAAAAAAGCTCAGAAGCAAACACAACTGGCAATTGAAAAACGGGAACAAAGAAAAAATTAGTGTAAATCTTGTTATAAAACCATTAACTCTAACAGCAATTGTCAGACAAATCGGGCGGTGATATGGAAAGCCATTAGATATAGAAAAGTCATATAAACAACACTTTTTGAGTCAAAAAGCATTTCATCAAAGTTATTCTTCAGGGTTAAAAATGGATTCATATATGTGTGGTCTGGCGAAACGTTTTCGCGAAAAACAAAAAAGACACTTAGCCTCAAATATTGATATTGACTATTTTTTGTTCGGCTCATTTAACTTCAAATTAAACCATTAAATTGCATGTTATTTGAATTTTAATCTTTTTTTCAGTCTGCGACTAAAAATAGTCGTTTAAATACAGACACATGTTCTAACTTTTAATGAAAGTTACCTTCCTCTACTCTGAAGAATTAGACAAACTTAAATTACTAAGATTAGAAGAATGAATTATTCATAGTGTTTTCATTGGTATTTATCAGTCAAATAAATAGATGATTAATTTTCATTGTGTTAACAGAAGTATTGAATTGTTATTATGTTAAAAGCAAACATATCCTTCTGCAATAAAAAATAATTTCTGCATGCTAATTATTTTAAATTAAACATTTTACCGATATTACTTAACAGTTAATTAGAAAATTATCAAGCAAATTGAATATTGATTGCACTTATGGGCAATTCTGTGTGAGATATACAATATGTATGTATGTGTGCGATATTCTATGCAATTTCTAAAGTTATAGATCCTATTGTAAGCCTTTTGGATGTGAAGGTCAATGAATTGTTGGCGCTTGAACGATTCAAATAGAATATTCTAGTATATGAAACATTTAACACTCAACTAATTGTTGACAATTAATGGTGAAAATGAATATGTCTTTTAAAAATTATATCAATAATATCATAAAGAAAAACTAATTATTTGTTCCATTTCTGGCTCATTTAACTCAACAGAATTAACCCTTTTGCCAGACATGTCTAATGAGTTGTTGTAAATTTTCGATACGACACATTCAAATTATTCCTAGATTCTAGTTTCCAATTCTCTCTCTCTCCCTCCCTCTCTCCCTCTCTCTCTCTCCCCTTCAAACCTACTCTCCCAATGTAAGCACAGAATATTGATTAAAATTAATGAAATCTCCTTTAATTTAATTATTTTTCAATTCATTTGTGAATAGAAACAACAAAAACTGATTGAATTCATTTGAAATTCAGTTCTGAAATATGAAAAAAGTGACTCTAATTTGAAATACAAATTTAAATTACAAATTAAAAGTCCATTATTCTTAACGAGCATTCTGTTATCCAACAAATAAGAGTCAGCTCATTTTTTAAGAATTCGATTAAAGCTGTTTTGATTAAATAAAAACTCGATTCCAAGAGCAAAAAAGAACTTGGCTATTTAATTAACTTAGAGAATAATCAGAAGAGAAGGAAAAAACAAAACATTTTCTCAACACTTATCAGCCGTTCCTCTAAACAGATATCAATTGCAAAACTCTTGGCGCAGAAGAACAAGAAGAAAAGAAATGCCACCAATTTATTCAATTCTGGGCTCCGGACTCACGAGTATATAATTTGTAGGAAAAGGCCTAACGAATCAAATGACTCTTTTTATTCTCAGCCAGAAAAAGGATACGGACTATAAGGAGAGGCGAATAAATTTTTTATTCTCTTCCATTCCTGGGATTCTAATTCAATAGTCATTAATAATTGTTAACAACGATTAAAAAATAAAGCCATAAATAAGAGCAGAACTTTTCTTCATTGAAATACAATTTTTCATTCACTCAAACAGACTATTAATGTTCAGTGAATTTGAAAATAGGAAAAAGTAATTACAGTTTTCAACTACTCATCTGAACCACTATTACAAGAATACTAACAGATTGTTGAATTTTTAATTCAAAAATTACCAATATTATTGAATCAGAATCATTTATTCTTCAAAATTTAAGGTGATTGATAGTTTAAACAAGTTGATAAATATTTAAAGTAATTTTCGTAGAACAGTGAGTTTTCACTAAATAAAATGATCGTGTATAGAAGAAAATAGCTGAATCTCACATATGACCTCTTTGGACAATTATTTGCTGGCAACTATAATCTAGCATAATTTTTTATTAAACGTTCAATCGCCACAAATTCAGGATTAAATTTTTAAAAATATTATATGAAATTTTGTCTAATTCATCCATTACATCTTTTCCTTACATTCCCACGATAGATCCTTTAATATTAATTTAAATGATTGCCTCCCTGACCATAAAATAGTCCATAAAATATTTCACAAACAAATCGGAAAATCTTAAATAAAATTCCTTTCCTCGAAGACAAAGAAGAGTTGATTTGACAAATGGCTAAAAAATTCTCCGATAAAAATCAGAGATAATTAGAGTAAAAACAATTTTAAAGAAATGAATGCCAAAGCTTTTGATTCCCATATTTTCATAAAGAAAACTCATTATTATTAGAAATAATTACTTAAAGTATCAATACTTCCAAAGGAAGCGATTCTTGTACTGATAGTTCTGGACATTGGAATTGATTAATTGTTATGAGAAGATCTTTTTATCAAAACAATCAAATGATATTACACACGAACTTATTGTGAAATAATTATTAGCTGATTATGACTTTGAACTTAATTTATGAGAAATTACGAAAAAAATCTTAAATAATGATCTAAATGTTTTTCAATACATAAAAAATTATTGCAGGATTACAATGAATTATTCATTTATTTTCAAATCAATAATCCCTAAACAATAGCATTGCTTTTCAACACAACTTTCTGTCTCTAATCTGATGTCAAAATCCAAAAATTTAGTTATAAATGTTTTCGTTCATAAATCACAAGTTTTGACAAAGAATTTTGAATAATTGTTCTTAAATTAAAAGTTAATTTATAGAAATTTCATTGATGTTCGAGTGATTTGCTGTCGGAGATGATCAGAGTTATATCTTGACTAAAATATACCCCAGGAACATCATTCTGATATGATGATCCGAAATGAACTTTGTTAAAAAATACCTAGAATCATTCAAATCAATGACTTTACTTTAACAACGGCTGATAACATTTCAAAACCTCAACCGATAGGTCTATAAATGCCTGGATAGTAATTATATGACCAAAGAGTGGGTTTCAAAGCTATTCGATTGAATTTTTACATCACATACATAGATTAAATTTGCATTTATTTCAAAATAAGTACCTGAAATGTTCTGGGAATTTTAGAATTATATTGAAAAGCTTAGACTCTAGCAGTAATAATATGATCTTGCTTAAATTTATACTCAATTGAAATTCTTTTAAAATCCTCTGTATTATTGACAATAATATCTAACTAATTATTATTTTTTTTAATATTCCAGGATTAAATAAATATGATCAGCAGTAAACAAGGAATAATAATCAATATCCAGTTATGATTTTGTGGCAAACAGGCACCTAGCAAAGTCAGTAATCTTAGTTCAAGTTCTGAAACAACTAAATTTGCAAGTAAGTAAGAAATTATCAATTATTTCAAATTTAAAGTCTTAAATATAAAGTATTTTCCTAATGAAAATCTTTACTCAAAAAAAGGAATAATGAAAAAGAACATCTAAAAGATGATCTAAAATGTTTAATCAAATTAGGCTTAATTACGTAAATATATAATCTGATACCTTGGATATATAATCATGGCACATTCTAATT
The DNA here is from genome assembly GCA_034695525.1 of Euzetes globulus. NCBI lineage: Eukaryota > Metazoa > Arthropoda > Arachnida > Sarcoptiformes > Euzetidae > Euzetes > Euzetes globulus. The sequence continues at coordinate 4,832 of JAQIWP010002662.1, forward strand.
AATACGAGATTCGAAGCAATAGACTTTAAAATATTATAAACATTTTTTATTAAAAAACAGAAATTCCTTCACTAATGAGAAGATTAACCAATTCTTACAAAAGAAAAACTAATAATTATTTTATATTTCAATATAATGAACAGAAAACCTGATTATTATATTTACCGCTGAAATCAATTTCTAACGACAACTGACGCAATGTTTGTCAATGAGTTGGAAAAGCCTTGAAACTCATTATAGTCTTGGCAACAAAAAAAAGTACTTTTGAAATATTACATTAATTTTGTCATAAATGGTTATTTTAAAGAGATTTCTCATTAGAAAACTTAATATTCACTCTCAAAACGTTTAAACTTATCCTGTTATTTAAATTGCAGTCATATTCAATTAATTTAAACACTGATTAATTAAAAGCTAATGATCAAGGAAAATTTAATTTGCAAATTTTAAATTATTCCATCAATAAGACTAATGGGACAGAATTAATATCTTACAATCGAAAATTGGCATGTTAACTAATTATTGTACGATAACTATACAAAATCATTCCAAAATAACAAATTTATATAGAACCTAGAGCATAATTATTTGCTGAATTCCTTAACTCCCAAAAATCGACTCTTAATTGAATAAAGAATTATTTAAATTATTTGACAAAATTTATTAAAATTAAAAACGTCTTATCAAAGCAAATCTTAGTTCATTTTTCCTGGTACTAAAACTTTTGTAATAATTAAATAGTATTAATTAAAATTTAGAACATTTTTCAACGAAAACTCAAAACTTTTTATTGAAATCCCGAAATGATCTTATTTTAAATAAATGTTTTCGTTATTTAGGATAAAAAGGTTTTCATTTATCAGAAAACCTTTTAAAACAAACAGAAACAAAACATTTTAGATAAGATCTCTCTCCCTCTCTCTCTCTCCCCTCTTTCCCCCTTCTCTCTCTCTCCCTCTCTCCTCTCTCCCTCCACAATGCCTTGAATTAAAATTTACAAAGAAATCAAAACTTTAATAACTTGTTTATCATCAAAAAGATATGAAAAAAGAGTCAAACAGTAGTCAGAAATGATGGGAAAAACGAAACATTTTCTTATTATTAAACAACTCTTTAGTTTAGTTAAGATTTGTTTGTTTTTTGTAAAGAAATAGATTTTAATTCTGGTTTTACTGCAAATTGAAACAAAACAGAAGTTTTTCGCATAAAATATATTTCAGAAGAGAAATAATAAATAAGAAAAATGTTCAGAAGTCTTGGGAAAACATGTTTAGCCCCAAACAGACGAAAAGGATAGGACTGGCTCTATAGCCGGTGCGCTAACTAGCAATGCATTCATACAGCAGAAACCTGTGCCGAAAAAAGCGACTGCCACTAACTGTTAGACCCGGCACACAGCCTTCCTCTTCTCTATCTATCCCTCTCTTTCTCGAATCAGTGGGTGCTTTCCTTAAGGACTGGCATAGACTGACTGCCAGAGCACAGGACTGACTAAACAACTACTATGTGTGGCATTTAATTACAGTTTTAGTTAGCGATCAGTCAGTAAACCAACTATTCATTTATGTATTACTCGCTTTTTTTCAAACGAAAATCTTATGAAACACTTATTATTATATTCTGTCTTCAAGTAGTATAGGATAAGTTGCTTCTCTCCAACTCTTCATTCCCACCTTATTCTGTGCTCTTAAATACCTATTGAATATTTAGCTCATAATTAAAACACAATTCTATCTCATTCTCGATCTATTCATTTATTCAATTAAATAGAAAAAACATATCTTGGCTTCAAATTTTTATTCCGTCCCATAATTCTCACCTCCTATTATACAGCTGTCCTCCCAGTCCTATCTGATTTCTAATGAGTGTTCCGACTGATTTCTTTTGTAACGAAACAAATAATATTTTTGATTTATTGAAGAAAAACTTAAAGATTTTTGTTTTAAAAAATTTATTCAAATAACAATTATTTTAGTTTTCACTTATGCTGTGCTACGAATGAAGTGCTGATTTTTAAAACAATCCGGATAATTATTATTAATGTTTTTGTTATAATATTAATAACTATAATAATAAGTGATTTCAACAGAAGAATAAATAGTTACAAAAAATTATTTAAAACTTCAAAACAAAAAAGTTTTTTGTCAACAGTTGTGTTGAAATAAATACAAATTAGAGCCGAAATAAATGAATTTAAATATTTTGAGTGAAGCGAAGTATAAGTCGGGTGTGAAAAATGACTGTCCCTTCTGTTGACTGGCGTATAATTTTTTATTGACTCAGAATAATAATTATGGAAAACAAATATGACTTTTATTTCATAACAAACCGAATGAAAATTCAAAAGACTTCTAATTTGTTTTCATTTGTTTTAATGAATGTCTCATTTCTATCATTCAAAGGGTGGTCTGTGTGAAGAGACAGGTCCTTTTAGTTGTCGGATACGTCTGAAACGGCACTGTCTTCTGAATAATTTGCACGACTCGTCATTTTGACCTCAACTCAAATATGCATAAAATTAATGGAAAATAATGTGTTTTGAAAAGTCTTTTGGCTAATAATTTCGCAATAATTGTTAACAGCATTATTCAACGCCGTATACACAGCACACAGACAAGGGCTTGGCATACAACGAGTTAAAGCACTGGCAAACCTTTTGTCGAGCTACCTGGAGCGCAGATGGTCGCCTACTATTAGCCTGTGTGTCGGCACACCATCACCGTCACCGGTGTGACTATCGAAATAAGAGTATCTGTTCCTTCACTGGTAACATCAACAGCACATAGACATTCCCAGAGCACACACCGAACACTTATTCCTGAACCAACAGTGCCTTAACTAATGAAAAATGGATTTATTATACGCTTTATCTGTCGTTGTCTTCAAGTTTTTTCACTGGTCTTCTGTTCCACTCTTTTTATAATAAATGAACGCTAATTGTGAGCACTTATACGGCAAAAGACATAGATATATGTGTAACACAAATATATATAGAATAGATTTTTATCTCTATATATATATATATATATTCTCCATGTTTTATGTGATACCGGATGTGTTGTGCACTCTATGTCCGTACCCTCGAAGAATACACAAAAAAAGTGAATGTCTTATGCGCTTTGAATTTTAAAACTTAATTTTTTTCACAACAAGAAAGAGAAAAAAATATATAATAATTCATGTCTTCTATTACTCATCGAATAAATGAATGAAAAGACAAACTTTTATAAGAAAAAAAACTTTTCGATAGCTTTTTATTTTTGCGAAGAGAGTGATATAAATAAGTGATTAATAAAGTGAAACAAATCTAATATAAAATTGTGATCCGAATCAAAATCAATGGCTGTTTTATTGATATATTTTCAGTGATATTTCAGCAGAAAATTTATATATAAATAATCAATGAAAAAGAGTTTTAAATAAATAATTTTTTTTATTTGTGAAGGATTTCTTTCCAGAAAAGTAGTGCAAAATAATAATAATAATAATATTTTTAAGAGTTTTAAAAATATATTCTTTCAAATAAATAAGAAAAAGCTTATAAATAAACAGTCATTTTGTTTTATAAGAGTAATTAATATATCGTTTAAAAATATAAATCTATTGAAAATTAATATAAGTTTTTAGCCCAAAAATAAGTACTCAAAAAGTTTTTTATCGCTTTCCAACAAGAACAAATAAATATTAATTTAATTTATATGGATGTAAATGTCGATAATTCTGGCGATTCGAGAGAGTGTGCGAATTGTGGCACAAATTCAACGCCGTAAGTAATATTGATGTCATTTTTTGGCAATTTCTGAGTGAGCTAGCAATATTTTTTTACTTTTTTCATCAGCTAAGTTAAGTTAACTAGAATGACATTTATTAATATTCGGAGAAAAGTTCTTAAGAAACTTTTCCTTTTTTTCTCTTCAGCGAAAATATTGAGAGTAAAAGAAAAAAAACATTTTTGATTAAAATATATATCAAAATGAAATTATTTTGAATCAAATCGATAAAAATCAGTCCTGAGATTTGAATTTTTCATTTTCTAGTTTCCAAATCAATAATAAAACATAAAATTGCGATTTTATTGGAGAAAAATGTCTGAATAATTTATTTTAATGGAATAGGCAGTAGGTTCTCATGAAATCAATCAACTATCACAAATTAGTGTTTTATTTAAGCTGGAAGCTTTGTTACAATAGAAACAACTTCTATAACATTTTAAAAATTAAATATAAATATATCGTAAGTGATCCAGTTAATAAAATTGCCACTGTGAGCTTGGCAATGTTCACCAATGTAAAACAAACAAACATTTTTATTACCATAATAAGGATTTTAGCCAAAAACCAAATTGTCTTTTTATTGAATGAATTAAATGTTCAATAAAAAACTTTTTTATTTGAACGCACACTGATAATAAGATTGAATAAATTAGTAATCATGGTTAAATACAGTATTTATATACAATTTAGATAGCTGACAGCTTAAAAAAGGCTTATCAAACTGCGACAAATTGAGCAAATAAATAGTCAACTTATCAAGATTGTTAATTTTAATTTGCATAAACAGATTATGGCGAAGATATGGTCCAGGACATTTTTTATGCAATGCATGTGGCCTTTATCAGAGGGTCAACGGAAACCACAGACCGTTAGTGAGAAATATCCGGCGCTTGTCCTCTACTACCAGACGTATCGGTAAGTCATCAGAAGAGTTCTCAATTTCTTTAAACCAATTTCTTTTTTAATTTGAGCGAAAAAATTCTCACTATTTTTCAGATATTATTTATTTTTGAATCGATAAGAACCGTTTGAACATTAATCCCTTTAACGATATAATCAATTTCATGTCAATCCTTTTGCCAAGAGTGCAATAAATCCACTGAAAAAAACCGAATACAAACAAAAATTTTGTTTAAGCGGAAGGTTTCTGAAAAATGTCTTCAAAGAAAATTTTCCTCTTTTCAATTCATTACTTTATTACGAAGTATAAACAAAAGCGCATGATGAAACTTTCAAATTAATTGCTTCTATTCTAATTCAATGGCGATTCCAACAAGAATGGTTATAATTAGAAAGATAAAGTTGTAATAAAAATATTTATCAGGCCGAAATTAGATAAAAAAAAGTTAATTAATATTTGAACAGATATAACAAGAAAGTTATTTGGCCAAAATTCTTCATTGAATTGATCATTGTTATCTAAAAATTCTACTTATTATACTCTAATAAATACATCGAAAGCAAAGCATATAATGGGAGGGAAATCACATTAACTGCTAATAAAAATTCTACTTTTTTTCAATCGTAAAGATAAATAATTTTGATTTTAAATTAGGAAAAATAAACTTCTTCTTCAAACAGTCATTCATTAAGTTTATTAACACTTCAATTAAATTTTGATTTTTCGCTCTATAAATGAGTTATTCATAGCAACGAAAATCCAATTTTAAATCATTTATACAATTAATGAGTTTTTAAGACATTCTCTCTCGGCTTTCAAGAGAGAAAGAGAGAGAAAGAGAAAGAGAGAGAGAGAGAGAGAGAGAG
>JAQIWP010002663.1:0-10370 GCA_034695525.1 Euzetes globulus
AATCACAGACTTGCTATGCAAGATATCTGGGAGAAATGTCCTAAAGTTGAGATCTGACCCAACAAAAACTGGTCAATCACAATATGTTAATGCACTTATACTCAGCCCACAAACCCATCATAAATAAAATATAAAAATAACTGAATTAATGTACAAACCAAATGAATACCTTGAGTGTTCCTAAAAGGAGGCTCGATTTAAAAGTAAAAGCAAAGCTCTTACATATACTTTATTCAAGACTATGATCACTAATTATGCTCATAACTAATCTATGTTTTATTCTTTATTTCTTTGTCTCTATGCTAATTAGCTTCTAGAATGTTCTCTGAAATACCAGTTTGTAGCCTTTTTAGTAATTAATGATACAGAGGTATCAGGGTGGAATCTAGGAAGGGCTGACAAAGAGACAAGCACGAACAGGTACTCGAGGACAATGCTTACGCCATGAGCTATTTTTAGAAATTCCAAAGCACTAAAATGTATTGTAAGCAACCATTATGGCAAATTGTTGATTAGCATTTTTGGTGGAACCAGTGTAAGAGTTGACGTCGGAGAGCAGTATATAGGTCTCAGCTTTTAGACTGAGTTTTCATTCTAATTTCAAAGTTTATTATACTCTGTTTGTTGTAATAGTTTTAAGAAAAGTTTGAAATAAAAGTTATTTTATTTTAATTAAGAGACAAGTCTCTTATTTTGTGTGTAAGTAATCAAACTGCTCGGATTACCAGTGGGTTTCTATTGCAGGCTATCAGTGGACTGTGATGGAGGCCTAAGTCTGTTGTGTATGTGTGATGTGACCATTTGAGTATTACCTAATTCCGAGAGAACCAATGTTAGGCTATGTAGATAGCCAGTGGAGGGGTTAAAATAAGGGGAGGGAAAAGATAGAAAACTGCCCTGGTTGGTCAACTCCCCTACACTAGGTTATGGTCTGAAAATGAGTCATGCCCTCCCAATATCCCGTAAGTTTCAAGGACCTCGCACACATCCGTTTGAAAATATATTTGGAAAATTTTAGCGAACACGCTTTGTTTAGGCATATATGCCCAGGCATCTTTGAATTTTGCTAGGAAAATTTCTAGATAAAGCGTTGGCAGATTTATTTTTGCCCAAACTAAATTCCTGTTAATATACAAAATAATTTGATTGAAGTATTATTTAGAAATATATAAATATTCTAACATTATCATTCAAGTTTTTCAATATAAATTTCATAATCATTGGTATAGATATTTGATTCTTATCCCATCTTGACAAAATTGTAAATAGAATTTTCGGAATATTTTACAAATTTTCAAGCTAATTATATAATGTCAAATCATCAATTTTAATTGATCTTTATCCTAAACTATTGACACAAAAGTTAAATTTACATATACTGTTAACTGATAATTGGACTTTAGGAGAAGTCTTCACACATTGCAGTGGTCGCGCGCATATACTAACAATATGTTAACTTGTTCAATCTTATATTGAGTGGGGCAAAAGAAAATTTCTAAGAAACTTTCTCGAGAAGGTTTCTAGAAAAATTCTCAAATAAAATTATTCGTTTCTGGAACGAGAAATATTCAAATATAATTAAAAATATAATAAATTATAATCTTCTAATAAATAAATTGATTTAAACAAAGTTTACTTTATTTTAAAAAAAGCAGAACATGGAGTAAATGCGTATAAACTTTATTATGGCATCCAAAAAACAAATAGGGCTAACAATAAACTACGTAAAAATGTTATGATTTCAACTTTCATAATTATTTGTTACACCTATCAACTAACCAAATAAAGTGTTTTATGCAAAAAATTATTCGAAATAATTATTTATGTAGAATAATTGTACACTAACTACCCTAAAATCCCACCTATAACCCGCACCCGCGTATAAACCGCAGCCTGAAAAATATGAGTATTTTATAAACTTTTAGTATCAACAGATAACTTTTATATGGAATAGTGTTGCCAAAGGCTTTTCGAATAATTCCAATTTAATTTAATTTAACTGCAAGAAATTCAAACACTATGATATTGTAAAATCTGTAAATTGTGTGACTTTTGCACTTTATTTAAAAATATATAGTGGTTTAAAGTTATTATTACAAAATTCAATTAATTGGCCCGCATTATATGAATGGGCTGAAAATAATATATACTGTCAATGTTTTAATTTATTTCTAACAATATAGCAAATAATAAAGCCCATGAATAATTGGGAAATTTATCTGTTTTAAATTAAAAAATTGATAACTAGCTTGTTTCAATTATAAATTATTCAAATTGTTAGTTCATGCTTATTGAAAATTCGATCACTTAATGCACTCAAAACATTTCCGGGAATTCTTTGATTTTTATGGATTAGATCTTCGATTGCAAGAGATGTCTAGAGAAACATTATTAAAAAGAAATTATCAATAATCTATTTTAACAATTTATCAGAGATGGCTAATAAAAACTTTTAGAATTCTACGGGAGTATCTTTTCAAAAGTGCTGGTTGGAATTATGGGCATGTCAAATATTGCCCCTAGGAAATAGCATGCATTCCTGTATTTTTAAGATTACTTAAGCTAATAAGTAGACAGTCAAACTTGAGGCTAATTTCCGTGTAAAATTGAAAAGTGTTAAGTAACTAGAATGGTCCTCAACTGGGTGCAAGATCATTGGTTTTAGGGAGATATACTTCAAAATGGTAGCAGGAAAACCAGCATTTTAGTTTTTAATGCGTTTACTTCCGGCATTACAAATAATTAAATAGCTTCAATCACAATTGGGGCTAGTCAAAAAGTTTAAAATTTTTAAATAAAAAAAAATATCGGATTTTATAGTAGTAATAATTTTAAAGGTCTTATAATGTTTATAAGGCAATTTTTCGAGAGCTAGGGGGATAAATTATCAAATTTCGTACCTAAGGCATATTTTAAGAAATTCCACCTCGTATATACTAAATATCATTTCAAATTTATATTTAAAAAGCATAAGTATTACCGCTAGGTTGCTTTAAATTGTTTAATAAAATGATCAAATAATGAAATGATATATGATTTTGAGTCGAGTCTTATGTTCTGAATACTTTTTTATCAAAAAGAACAACGAAATGAATAACTTTTAAAATATTTCAGATTATACTAGAACAACCGAGTGGTGATACCTGATGTATTATGAATATGATTTTGGAATGAGTTTTGAAATAACATATTTTATAGTTTCAGTATAAACAAAAATCAAGAAGACTAAAATTTAAAAGCAATTGTGGTTAATTTACGCTTTTCAATTTTCTAGAAATTTGCAATGAAACTACTTATAATTTAGGCTATAATAATACTATTCTGCAAGTTTAAAGGCATAATTCCCTCAAAAAGAAACAAAATGGTGGATATTTGGCAGTCATTTTAAAAATGTGTAATTATTGGATGAAACTAACAAAAAATTCTAATATTTCCCCAAAAAAAATGAAGGGCTCACTTCGTTTGTTGGAGCCGTGGGTAAAGAGGTCTGAGTATTTTGAGTTTACAGCCAATTAGCCATCTCTACTATTTAACAACTTTTTCTGCCAATTGTTCGGGTGTTAGTGTCGGGTCAAATTCAATTGGTTGTCCAATATGTGTACGAAGCTTGACAGGAAAAATACCATAACATGGAGCATAAGGTATCTTGAAAGTCTCATAGAATATCTGCAAAATTCTTTTAAAATATTTTATAATACGAATTACTTCATTAATATTTTCAGTAAAAACTGGAATTATTGGAACCTCAGCCTTCAAAGCCACTCTAGCAAACCCATTTCTTTTGTTCCAAACAAGGTGATAGTTTTCGTCTGTGAATATTGCTATAAATGATTTTTTAATTTAGAATGTATTGCAAACTTATTGTACATAATTTTAAATTTAAACCTTCTCGTTCACCGCCAGGGCAAATAAGGATCAAATGACCTGCTTTCAATTTTTTTAAACATTTATCAAAAGACCCGGAAAAGGTTTTAGTGGTTTTATTAAATAATTTAAGGCCTGATTAAGAAACTAAAATTATAATGTTTAATTAAAATACAGATTACAATCAACCTGGCGTAATGAATAATAAATGATGTCCTACAGGTTGTATAGTTCGTTGCTTATATAATATGCATTTGGCCCACAAGTACAAAAAATCTAAATAATACGCACCATGGTAGCCGATAATTAAAGCTGGACCACTGTCTGGAATATTTTCCAGTCCAATTAATTCATATCTATGTATAATTAATGCCAAAATATTCCAAAATTTAGCCAAATTTCTACGTAGATCATTCAAAGGTGCTTGCCAATTTTTTGCTGATTTTTTAAGGTAACGTTTTTGTCCGATATATAATATGAATACCGAAATACAGTAAAACAAAATAATCGAAATAATAGGAATAGAGAAAATGATCTGAAAAAAATAATTGAAATATATACTATTACTTAAAAACTTACCATAATATAGATTAAAACCCATTTCGATAAATTTAACATATATTTGAAACTTAAAAATTTCCACCTAATAAGAAATTAATTTTATTTTTAATGTATTTGATTAATAAATATAGCATACTCATTTAGTTTATAGTTATTAAATCATTATAAATATTAAGTACTTAAAAATTAAATAAAAATTTAAAACTTTTGTTGGAATTCATTTTTACAAGGGTATCTATTTTTACAAGATAGTAAAATACCACTTTTTGCATTACCTTAAAACAATTTAGCTTGTATTATTGTCCCTTAAACCAATTGGCCGACAACTACCCAGAAATTTCTTTCAATGGATTACTTATGGTTAAAAACTCAACCAAATAAAATGATAAACTTTATGTCATTATAGAAAATTTGAACACTTTTTTGGGGGATTAAATTCTAACTACCTCTAAAGGTGTTGTCCAGTACCCTATGGCGGCCACCTATGGCGCCCTCTCCGATAACCAATAAAATTATTCAGAAAAGATAGGGAAGGGCGTCAAAGTTGTAATTTTTAAGTCAGAACTCGACAAAAAATACATTGGTTCTGACTAAAATAAGCATACTGAATCAATTTATGGAATTTATTATTTTGTAAATTCCATGGTTACAAAGTTATGAATACTTTCCTGATATAAAATTTATTAATCAGTTATTGTTTTCACAAAATTGATTTATTATATTATTTTTTATTAAGTATGTTGAATATTTTGAAAGATTTTAATTTATCTTTATATTAATTTAATTATATTTATTATTAATTTGTAAAAAATCAGTTCTATTTAAAAGAATTTTTTACATTTTTAATTTTGCAGGAGTCTTAAAATAAAAAATAACTATTCAACCGACTAATTAAAAACGAATATTTAATGAATAATTTTTATATATGTTTCGGACGCATAACAATTCTAGTCATAATTATTTGGCTGATTTTTAAAGTCATTCGTGAATTTTGGAATTTATTTTTAGGTCATGCCCTCGGAATGGGTGTAAAGTGGTGCCCCTCCCAAAACACATGGGCTGTTATCACTGGAGCCACCGATGGAATTGGCAAAGCGTACGCCAATCAAATGGCCAAAATGGGATACAATTTATTGATAATTAGTAAAAATGAGGATAAACTTAACCAAATTAGGAACGAAATGCTTTTAAATTATCAGAAATGCCGTCAAATACGAACACTTGCTGTCGATTTCAATAAACCTGATATTTATGACAAAATTAAATCGATTATTCAACAATTAGACGAAATACATGTCTTGATTAATAACGTTGGTTCCTCTTATAAATATCCCGAATATTTTACGTTAATTCCCGATTCGCGTAAATTTATTGAATCGATTATAAATTGCAATATAATGTCAATGTTGCAACTCACTCAAATGATTTTACCAAGAATGGAACATAAAAAACGTGGGGTGATAATTAATGTGTCGTCATATTATACCGATCATCCTGTTCCATTGCTTGCAATTTATGCAGCATCAAAAACATTTATAGATTTCATTACAAGAGCTCTTCAGTTCGAGTACGCAAACAAAGGCATAACAATTCAATCTGTATTACCTGGATATGTGGCCACAAAAATGTCTAAACTTCGACCTTGTATATTTGTACCGACACCCGATTTATATGTCAATCATGCTTTAAGGACAGTCGGACTGGAAAGTCGTACTTATGGTTATTGGTCTCATAAAATAGAAATGCTTTTTAAGGATTTTCTAAATTTGAAAATAATAGGTTTGGACTTAAAAACAAAATTAGTATTTCATTTCCTGAGTAATGTTCGCCGAAGATATTTAAGAAAAAACAGATAATATTATTATGTGTACCTGGCTGAAAAGAAAGTATTATTGTCTTATATTCGGGAAAGAAGATTGAAAATATCCTGATTTAAAAGAAGTAGTTTATACTTGTTTAAAATTTGAAAAATAATTTAATAAAGAAATAGATATCAGAGATCTAAATAAAATTTTAGTTCAAACTTATTCTTATACATTCAAACTTCTCAAAATATTAACTCAGGACAGACCGGACAGAAATAAAAATTATCTTTTTTGGGTAAATATTTTGAGAAATAATCTAAATAAAAAAGAAATTTTCTCTTCAATGGGAGGCCCACATAAACACTTTATTCAATGTATTCAATGAGAAGTATATAGTTTTTAACGTCAATAGCTTTATGTCAAGATTTTTTTGTAAAAAGTCAAAATGTACTGAAAGGAACATGTGATAAAATTTCTTTGCACCAATTATTTAAATTGATTTAAATGATTAATTAAGTAAGGATATTGTTTTCTTTCAAAATAAAAAATGGTTGCTTATGAAATTATTCTTGCATTATCTGCTTTAAAAGTAATGTCAAGAAACGATTTTAACAAAAATATTTCAAATTATTTCTATTTTCAATGCTTTAAGTTATTCAACTGACACCACTATTTTCATACGAAACTACATTAATTTATATATAATTAAATAATTCACATAAAAATATTAAAATTTAATGCAAAATTTTTTCAATTAATATACAGCAAATGAAACTGTAATAAATTATTTGCCAAGATAATTTGAAACCCGCTTTTCATTCCAGGCTGCTATGCCTTCCCGTCTATCTTCCGTGTGAGCAACTCTTGAAATACACATCTCCTCAAAAGCAAGCCCTGATTTAATGTCAATATCTGAGCCAACATTAATCGCTAATTTCGCAAACTTCAGTGCAATTGGACCGTTCTTAGCCATTTCCATTGCTAGATCAATAGCTCTTAAATATGCTGAATCTCCATTAGAATTCTGGTTAACCAAATAATTAGTCAAGTTCATTTTAAAAGCAGAAATTCCATCAAATATTCGTCCGGTAAATATTAATTCTTTAGCCAAATGGTTGGGTAAAATTTTATTTAGTATTTGAGTTCCACCTGAATTAAATTAATTTGATTAGTGTATTAACAGATGAAACTGACCTCCTCCTGGAATAATAGCAAGTTTTGTCTCTACTAGGCCAAGTTTTGCATTGGATGCTGCAATTCGCATGTCAGCTGCCAGGGCTATTTCTAAACCACCACCAATAGCGGCGCCGTCAATTGCAGCAATAGTAGGCATTGGAAATTCATAAACAAACTTCATTACATTTCGCAATTCTGATACTAGATCAAATGTTTCTTCATCAGAAAGACATTTTCGCTCCTTTAAATCTGCACCAGCTGAAAATATATTAGGTACTTTTGAGCGAATAATTAATACCCGCACATCTTTGTTTTTGGCAATCAAGTTTAGGCAATTAACAATTTTGTTTGCAAAATTTCTAGATAATGAGTTCGCAAATTTATTTCTATCCAAGCAAAGAACCTGTTCATTATATAAATCTTATAGAATGTAATATTATTTCGAAACTTACGAATATTCCAAAATCATTGAATGGTTTTTCAATATAAACCTCTTTTTCGTATGTTTTATACTTGAATTCATTTTCCATTTTGACAAATTTTTAAATAAATGGCTAGGTCAATAACTATTTATTTGATAGCTTCTCGATTATATTTATATTTTATTGCAAATTATGAAAGAATGATTTCACAAAATTTTATATTAAAAATTTCCACCAAAGCTACTAAAATTTCAACATTTTAAAATGAAGATATATTTAGAATGCTGCAAATATATATTTAATAAAATGCTAAATTGTGACAAATTATATAATTTATGAATTTAGCAATTTAGAGAAAATGGAAGAAACTGTCTTATAAGTCAACAATAATGTAAAATATTACAAATGTATTTTTGTAAAAAAGTCCTTAGGTTAGGCGGTAATAAAAAGTCATTTAGCCATTCAAATAAGGGTTTTTAAGATTTAGGAATAAATATTTATAATTTTGTAACTATCGAGTATTGCAATGAATTTTAAGATAGTTTTGATGTTAACCTTATCGAAACGCATTCTTCTGTCTGATAATATCCAATTGTAATTTAAAATCGTCGTTAAATATCAGAATCAGTAATTCGACAACACTTGAAGGAAGCGATTTTAGCGAGGTTCAATTATATATCCAACTGTACATTTTGTTTTTCACTCAATATATCAGTTAATGCACAAAATCTTTTCAAACCATTATTTTTTTCGAATACAATTTCCATCTTTTTGTTCATTTTTGAGGCACTATTTGAAGATTTTTTATTGCTTTGTTCAATAACTGTATCTAAATTCAAAAAACTTTCTGAAATACCCAAATACCTTGATTCTAGTTTACGAATCGATATTTTAATATATTTGAAGTAAGAATATATAAAAGATTTCATTTTCATGTTCAATGTTTTCAATTGTATCATGAAACTCTTCCATATGGATTGAGTCTTGGGGATCGAATTATCAAACCACCGCACATATCTGATTGTAGAATTTTGACATATATTCAATTCCTCTAAGCCAAGACCTTTATCTTGTTTTTACTGGTTCCTGAGGTAGTAGTATATCAGGACAATTTCTGCAAAATATGTCCACTCAATTTGATCCTTAGAGAAAAATCGTTGTCCTACAACATATTAATCGGTTGACATTTTTGTATTGAAAGAAGATATTGAAGGCAAAGTTTATACAAAATTAGTAATCAATTAACTATTTGAAATTCAATGATGAACTTCCGTTAAATGTTTTCAATGACTAAGTATAGTTATGAATATAAGGGAATATATTTCTTTTCTAATTTTTAGGTTAGTCTGTCTCTGTATGTCATTATAAAAACTTCATGTATGATTTGTATTGATTAACAATAAATGTGTTCATTAACGAAACCTCTGGCCTACATATGGCGCCCAACGTAAAGAACCCTTAGTTTTCGGAAAATATGTCCTCATTTTCAGACCGCACCGGACAGTCCAGTAACTTTCCGGATGTTGGAGCTCAAACTCCAGAAGTTTGTGCTAGAAACGAATCGGATGAGGACAGTTCTGATTGGGAGGAGACCGATTCATACTTATTTAAATTGATTGACCCGACATCTTTTAAGACGACAAAGGGGTATGTTCTTAATCTGGAACACCAAAATCATAAATTAAAAACGAGATTAAAAATTGAAATGAGCGATTCAGAGGCACTTCGTGGACATTTGAAGAGGGCGAGAACAAATTACTCAAAAATTGAAGAAAATTTGAGAAAGACGATGGAAGAGCTCAAAAATCACAAATATGTAGAAGAGCCCCCATGCAAAAAAGTAAAGGTTGAAGAAGGCTCTGATCGCTATTTTTGTCAAAAATGTGGCAAAAGTTGGACTAATAGCACCAGAATGATCAAACACATTCAGAGTTGCGCCCCTAAAATTCAATTTATGGAATGTGATGTCTGTGGAAAGAAATTCATGTCGGCCGGAGGTGTTCGTTGTCACAAGACAATGGTGCATAAGTTTAATAACAAATAATTTTATTAAGAAAACCCATTTCATTTAGTTATTTGATTTTGAAATTTTTATAAGATTTTTAATTTTTTAAAAAAAGGAGTGTAAATGACATTTTTTCTAAGGTATCTCCTCTCACATAGTGATGAATGCTTTTGAATATATTGATGAAGATTTAAGACCTGAATTTTAATTGTTTTGCCTGGGTGATGTTGTTAGCTCTAAGAAATTTGGTTAAAACTTAAACAGAATTTTTGAGGTACACATTATGGAAAATAGGGAGCTGCGGCTAATTTGCCCTGTTACAACTTAGAGCTGTGTTCCGCCCAGAAGAGTTATAAAATCAGGAAAGTTAAATTAATTGGTTTTTTTAATAAAAATCTTTAAGAATTGTTATCCATAATATTTGTAAAAATTGAAAATTTTTATCTGTAAAAAGGAGGTAATTGAAGGCAAAGTTTATACAAAATTAGTAATCAATTAACTATTTGAAATTCAATGATGAACTTCCGTTAAATGTTT
>JAQIWP010002664.1:0-10370 GCA_034695525.1 Euzetes globulus
GATCAATTCGTGGGACATCTTGAAGTCTTCGCTCTCACTGCCGAGCGAGGTGGAGGAACAAGACCTTCGGGAGGACACAATTAGGACCGCTACGGCCTACGGAACGCCCCTTTTGGACATTTAACCCGAGAGGTCCCTTCAGCCACCATTGCAAATGTCATAGGATTTTGGTGTAAGGCATATATTTGATCTTTTCAGTGAAAAAAAAATCCAATAAGATATAAAACACATAGGAATTGTTTGTTAATAATTTATCTATTCAATGATATTTCATGAAAATTTGTGGAAAAACATTTCAAGCATTTGACAGTGCTTTGAAAAAATAGTAAAAAATACGAAAAAAAAACCATTGGATTTAATAAATATTTTGAATTGGCCACGATTCACATGAATAACCTATTAAGTTACCTATTAAGTTTAAAATATTATTTGAACTTTTAAACAACTAACTTGGAGTTCAGTGTTAACTTTCAATACAATTGAAAGCATTTGTTTGATTAAATGACATCAAATTTACTGAAAGATAATATTTATTAAAATGTTAGAAATCAATCTTAAAGTGAGACCTGAAGTAAAACACGTAAATAACATTCAATTTGTAAAACAAATAATTTATTCAAAACTATTTAAGCAATGAAAACTACCTATCAGAATTCAGCTATTTTGATGAATAATATGACCAACATTGAAAGTATCTATAGATTGACAAAAGTTTTAATTTAGTAATTACTCAAATCATAATATATTATGAAAATCAATATTTGTTGACTAACTTCATAACATCTAAAGTAATTAATAGTAAATAACTTCCAGCAGGAAAACCCTACCGCTCCATCTGCCACTCTTTCCATCATAATTAAGAGCTAGGATCAAGATTAGAAAAAATATAAAACGATTAAAAGACAATTAAAGGAAGACTATTCTGTTTATTATCGATTATTACCTGCAATCTTAAATTGATAGATCTTTTTAAGCACCGAATTTCAATCAAATGCCAATTATTTTTCACAAAATATCTAATCATAACATTTGTTAATATTTTAAACGATTTTCTCGACTCATAATTAACTGAAGAGGCGGTGAATATTACGAATAAAAATAATGTCCCAAAAAATAGCAGACAATAAATGAATATAAATCTAATTATTGGGGACAAAGACCCGAATAAAATCATATAAATTATCAGAACATTAATTGAGCCGAAAGTTAGCCAAAAGCAGACCAAATATTTAGACCAAAATGTTTCGTTAAATTCATTGATCTCTTCGTACAATGAATTCAATGATTTTAAATGGGATTTGATAGAAGAGTCGGTCAAGTGTTTAATGTTTAAAATGTTTTCATGAAATGATCGGATTTTGTTTCTCAAATAACAGCAAAGAATGTAAAAGTAAAACATTTGATAAATTTGGAAATTGACCGCGTAGAATGTCGTTAGTTTGAAAAAGAGCGAGGTTAGAAAACCAAATATAAGCAAATCAACTAAGGGATAGCCATGTATTATATATGATGCCAGGTTAAATGTAAAAGCCATGATTGGGATAAGTAGTTGAGTATTGATCTGGACGATTTTGAGGAGGATTCTTGTTTTCCTGATCAGTGATAGGATTTCCTTCTCGTCGGTCAGACCAATACTTTTGGGAGAGAGGGAACCCGACATCATTTGGAAAACACGAAGAAATGTGGGTTCGATACCAATTCGGTGGTTATTGATGTAAATAAACTGACAAAATAGCGGTAAAGTGAAGTACAAAACCATGGTCAAATTGAAATAAGTTCCGATCCCAACCATAGCCCCGACATCTCCCAAATATTTAGAAATTTCTGAGTCATTGTCCGAACGAAATATAAAATAACTGTTTCTCAACACAAATATTATCATAAAAATGAAAATAACGATCGGATTATAAAACAACTTTCTTTTCTGACGACATTTGCTATAATGAGTCAATAGACCGATAGTGTAGAGATGGCTGTCCACTGATTTCATAACCAGATCACTGGGCAAACATTTATTCAAATCTAAACTCATGATTCTGAGAAACAAATTGAGAGATAATGAAAATAAGCAAGTGAATTTTCTTAAGAATTTCAAATGAAGTGTTAGTTAATGAGTTTAATTTCAAATAACAACTCTCGATGCTTAGTTGCAAACAATTCCAGTTATGAAAATGAACAAGACAATTTCTACACTATGACTTACATTTAAGATATTAAAAATGTTTATTCTTTGAAAAAAGTCTGAATTTTATTTGAAAGTCAGGTGTTTTTGTCATTTTGGGCAAAAATTAATTGAAATGACTTCTTCTAATTAGTAAGAGTATTGATTTTTTCAGTCAATTTCTGCTATAAACTCAAATTCTAAGACCGATTATTGGATCTACCAAAAATTGATCCGACTGCTTTTATAAAACTCAACGAAATTAAAATTAATTGCATTAAATATACATTTGGATTAAAGTTTCAAAACAAATTAGAAAAACAATTTATAATTTAAAATATAAAGTCAGTGGGTGTCCAAGTAGGGCCTAGAGCAATCAGTCTCTTTCGAAATGATTCCGTTGAACTTAAAGTTGAGCAAACTCAGATTATAAAACTAGTGTTTTTCTAACTTTTTTTTTAAAATTTCGTGGAATTGAATTAAATGAAAATTTAAATATTTGATCTAAGAATTTGCAAGAATTCTCTAAGAATCAAATTATTTTCTCTTAACAAATTTAATTTCGATTGAAGTGAAATGAATGGATTTTCTCTCTCCGATAGAAAATGAAAGATCATTCCCAAAGGCCTTAATTCGGTTCAGTGCTTAACAACTTTAAAGCCAGAATAAAAATCAAAATACTAATACCAAAGGCTCTTGTTATGAAATAATATACTTGTAAATCATAAAAACGCAGATTCAAATATTCATAGAAAGGGTAGTTTTAAAATAATAATTAAAAAAAGCTTATTATTTATTATTTATTGTTTAGGAAAATGCAAAAACTTTACTTTATAAGTCTCATTACATATTCAAAAATAGGACAAACTATAAAATAAAACTTTTCATTTAAAACACATTAAGATCAGTTTAATTATTAGTAAGTTCCTTTATTAAGTATTTGGTGTTTACCTGTTATGATACGTATGAATATTTGTATTAAGAATCTACTCTTACCACTTTGTGCATTTAAACCAGGCTGGTCAGAATAGCCACATGTCAACATAAACATCAAGTAATTATTTGTTGTTGAACTCAAATTTCTTCAATGAACTTCAAATTCTGATTCAAAAGTACTATCTATACTAGTTTGAGAATAGCTTGCTCAAAGTTTGAGCCAGACTAAGAAAAGTTATTGACCATCACTGATCACTCACTAAAATATTTGCTTAAATTTTCAACTCATGTTCTTCTGTTATCTTTTATTTGGTTCTCTTAAATTTTAATAAGTTATATTTGCGCATGAATTAGGCTAGTAAAGTGTCTATTCTGACCAGCCTGATTCAAACTAACCAAAAATGTGAATCTTTTTGTGAATCTTTATGTTTCTAAGTTATAAATTATGATTCAATTGAAATACAAAAAATCAAATTTTATATAAATATATTTCAATATATACTGAAATGATTTGAATACGAAATGATTGTAATAATGATTTAGAATAGAATTCTTCAGATCTTAAAAATATATCATTGAATCATCAATTTAGAAATTGAAAACAGAAGTGCTCTAGAATAGTAAATTAGGTGTAGCCAGGGTGAAAATTTTCAGTCAGTGTTGTACAACAGAGTTTTGATCAAATAATTTAATATTTGTAACCCTTCAGAGATTGTCACGATTTAATAGAACCTTGGTTATCATCAGGCTTGATGATGAATAAAATCTATCTATAGGATAACTTATTCATCATTTTTCAACCAAGTTCTATCTAAAATCCATAAAGTTCAGTTAGATTTTACATGTTCATTTTATGTATGATTGATGACTGTCTATAGCTTCGAGATAAATGACTGAAAAAATATCGAAAAGATTTCAAATATTTTTTGGATCCAATTCTAGGTTGGGATTTGATGGGAGCTTAGAGTCGGTTCCCTTCTGTACAGATAACTAAATAAAAACTTCGGCTTGAAATACAGTTAAAAGTTGTGCAAGATCATTAAGCAAATTCAATTTGGGACAGTTAATGACGCTGGTCATCTTAATAGCGTAAGCGCTAAAGATATCCCTGAAGTAATCAAGTGCTTAATTGAATCAAAAAATTCAAGTCTGTCCTAAAGTTAGTGTGAATTCAGATTATTTTAAGTATATTTCCTTACTTATGACTCATTTATTTGATTCGATAAATAATCGTTAGTTGACTCAAAATATTTACACCGAGCAAAGTTTTGATCAATTACATAGACATTAATTTAATATAAGTTAACCTTTTTTGAGACTAATTTTAGATTAAAAAAACAAAATAATAATAATTAATGAAATGTAAAGTTGAAGGAAAACAATATTAAATTTTTGATATTAAAATGTCTATTAATTTTGAAGACTGATATTAGCTCCAACAACCTAGTTAAATCAAAGTTAAATTTTATGAAATCAAATTATTTTATAACATAAGAGTAGTTCATTAATCTTATTATAGAAAATGTTGAAAAATTGTTTAATCATATAATTTCATCTGACATTTTGTTGTTAAAATTTGACATTTTTTGTCATTTTTTATTCAGTTTTTGCCCAAAAGACCGGAACAACAAAAATTTAAATGACATTAATTGGAGAAAATCATAAGTCATAATAAAGTTGTAATTTTCTTGCATTTGAAGACAAAAAATGCTCATAACTTTGACATTAATAACAAATAAATGTATGATTTAGATGAAGACAAATAAGTTTTTCGCAATTTTTATAGCAATTAGGAATAAACAAAATGGCAATAAAATCTTACCTGAAACAATGATTAGTTAACAAATTGTTATAATTCAGTTTGGTATTTAAAAGTGCAGCTTGATTATTAAATTTGAAACACTTTTGTCTGTGTCTGTGTCTGTGTCTATGTCTGTGTCTGTGCTGATATATTCTGATTGGTTTTGTGATTATGTGCCAAATGTTATGAACAGAATGGAAATAAAACAAAAATGTTCGTGTAATATTTGATATAAAAATGTTCGCAAAACTTCCTAACTTTTGACAAAAGTAGTGTAAAGAAAAAAATTTGTATAAAAAGTGAGAGAAGAGAAACAAAAGCTTTCATTTTTGTTGTTGTCTTTCAGATACCATTTATCTTCATCTTTACGGCAACTGGTTTTTTGTGCGAAAACTTTTATTTTGAGTTCATATTCACATAAAATATATAAATTATATTTTACTCAAAACCACTCGCGTCTGTCACTTCTGGAACAACACTGTTTCTCTTCTTTTTCTGCACTTCCATTATTTGTTTAGCAGACAAACTTTTGTTTTAGGCATACATAACCCAACAGAATGGCCAAGGTTTACTTTACCAAGCATGGAACATCAGATTCAAAGATAAAGTCAAGCTTTCCTTGCTTTTTTATTAGTTATTCTAACAAAGAACAGGATCATACTCCCATGTGTGCCCGCTCACTCTGATCATTATCTTTGCAAAGAGAAGCTAAAAGAAACAAGTAAATGAATTGGAGGGGTCACTGATATTTTGGTTTGTTTGCTTGAATGTGATTGTTTCAGCAAAAAAGGGAAAAGATCTATTGGTTTATGATAGCTTGGTTGTTTGCTTGGCGTATGACACAATGGAGTTAGCAATCAGTTAAAGTCTTTTCCCATTGCGGTTCTTCGGCAATGAATAAATCTAATTTTTTTGTGATGATATGCAAGAACAATATAAGAGTTGCAGTCTCTGTATGAAAGACTGAATAAATACTAATAATATTAGATAACAAAAGGGCAAAAAAATGTTCCTAAAAAACAGACTGCATATGAAAAGAGTTCTAATATATTGTTGGTATGGAGAGCACAGAATTGTCGGAATTCCAGAGTCACAAAGATTTGCATTGAATAGCATTGGATGCTCTCAGAAATTGATGGCTCGAAAGTAATTATAATAGTTTTTAATACTTATTTTCCAGACCAACAAAAAAAACTCGACTCAACTGATGCTAAGAACGAAAACACAACAGGAATTTAATGGAATCCAGACCACTATTAAACTTTGGTAGAGCATTCAATCTTTGTTATCAATATTTTCATAGGATGTTAAAGAATAATAAAACGAAAGCTCAAAATAAAAACAGCAGTGCAACTTAAATGCTTTTGAAACTTTTAGTTTTACAGTTAGTTTGTTTAATTTTCAGCTATAAATTTTCGATAAAAGATAAGTATTGGATTAAGAATTCTGGTAACCAAGATACTTATACCTAAGTATTGTACAGTTAGATTCAGAACAATTCGTATCGAACCTCTTTTAGGAACAAATTTGTTTTGGATTACAAGTCTTTTAACGGAATTTGTTTTTTATATTTATTTCTCTAAATTCCATTGTCTTCCAGTTTATACCAATGGATACATAAACGAAAGAAAGGGCTTTACTTATTTGTTGACTGCACTCAACAGTCACTTGAGTACTGAATACAACTCTAATTCCCATTTATCTTGGCCAAACATTTTTTCACTTCTGCTGAAGTGATAGAACTGTTAAAGTTATTAACTGTCATAAGAACCAAATATATGTTCAAGAATTGTTTTGCCTGATTATTACTTCTTCATTGTGGGAAACCATTCAATCAAAAAGTAGACACAAAGCAAAAAAAGTTAACAAATAAATTCAGTCGCAAATAAAAGAAAACAAGCTTTACTTGGAGGCCATAAAACGACGATAACATAAATTTTTTATTTAAATTAAATGACTTTCATAAAAAATTTTCAAATCTTTTATGTTTTTCACAGCTTCAGCAATGGTGATGGACAGAGGGTGGGCCCGGGGGTTATAACTACCAAACTATACACTGTTGAACTCCTTATCCTTGTAAAAAAGTTTACAATTCTGTGCGCTCAGGAAAAAAGTTGTGAGATATTCAGAATTGAAAACCGAATATTTTTGAAACAAAAACAGAGAACAAACTGAAGACAAAACTGCAATAATATTTGAATTTTAATTCAATTGTATGAATATATAAATATAAATCTGATTTGCATTTGGATAAAGTATTTTAGAGTGAAAGAAGAGTTGAAGAATTTGAGCAAACATCAGAAGTGATCAGCACTTGCCATACTGAGCGCATGACTGGCGCACCGACAGTCAAAATAGTAATGGTTTAGTACCGTATTCTTTAGTTTTCTCCTTTCAGATACCGGGGCCGCTGTCGGAAAGCTCTTATTATTATTCGGTGAGCAAACCATTAAAGTGGTGCACAAGTAGTGAAACACATCCACAAAATTTTGATATCACACAAGTGTGCCGTTCATTACTGTTCTGGAAGTGAGACATACAACACAACAGAACTCTTTTGTCGATTAAGACTCTGTCGGACTATTACTTAGAACTCTGTTAATGAGAAAGTAATTACTTTCAAATCATATTTAGTTATTTGAACCTATCATTGATTGGACAAAAAGTGCGTTTTTATGTCAGATCTTTCTTCTACTGACTATTCAATCATTTGTTGAAAGTTTTGTTAAAGTGTTGTCTAAATGGCTTTAATCAAATGATTTCAACAAAACCATTCGATAACCCGGATTCAAAATGAGGTAAGATGTTTCTAAAGATGGCTTTCAACAAAAAATATCAGATTATAACATGATCAATTTATCAATACTTAGACTTTCGCAAGACTTATATTTACAACATCTTATTGAAAAGCAAAAAAACTCTTCTCCATTGAATTACTTTCTTACTTAAGTTTAGATTAAAATTGAATTTTCGTAATAACTTTGCATCGAATGTAAAGGAATTTTAATGGATTATACAATTTTTAATGCTTTTCTCTCGTTTCAATATATCTAAAAATCAATTTATCAAGTTCGTAGAAATTCTGAAATTTCAATCAGAATCTTCTAGAGGAAAAAAATTAACTATTCATTTTCGCAATATATTTATGTAAACTAAAAAAGCTCTGAAATTTTATTTGAAAAATTGTGTTTCTGAAGGTATGAAGAATAGGAAAAACTATTTGTAATTCTATAAACTGCTTATAATTTGAAATATTTTACCATAAAATTCAAATTATTTTTGAATCAAATCTTTATAAAAAATGTTTTTGTTTTAAATAAACAGTTTCTCAATACTTATTGCGAAAATAGATTGCGAAAGAAGACAAACCGATAGTTAATAAGACTATGAAAAAACATAAATGACCTAATATTTGTTGATCGAATTGATTGGTAAAAAAAATACATTATTCAAGTCATGTTTATAACAGAAGAAAATAAGCTTCATTTAATATCTTGCATTAGAGTAAAAAACATAGAAAATAATTATATTCTGAAATCCAGGGCATTATTTTTGTTGCAGAATCTCAGAATTCAATTACAAAATGGTTCGGATTCTCGCCTCTGAGTAAACACCCGTTTGTTGTCTTTAATAAGATATTTTGGTGAAATATTCATTAATTTAAGTGAAATCTCAAAAAAAATCAAATAACTGTTTGATAGAGTCGTAAATAAAGCCTTTTCGCTGCTCTTTAGAGCTGTCTTGAGAACTGACTTTAAAAACTTATTCAAAAGTCAGTCATATTTAAAGTCATTTTCCATTTGCATCAAAATTCACTATAAATTAATATTTTCTAGACTAAATTTTCGAATTAAATAAGATCTGGATCAGTTAAACTCCCAGTATTAAGTAAAGAAAAAGGATATTTTTGCATGTGAGTAGGACTTTTTAATAAGATTTTAATATTAAAGTAACCTTAAACCTTTCTTTTGATTAAAAAAAAGTAGAGAGTATTTTTACGGATTTTAGTCTTAGCTAGCTCAAATATGAGTCTCATCTTTTTTTACAGACTATTTTCAAACAACTGAAATTGAAAATATAATGTTTCGTTGCTATAAACCGAGAAACATAACAAATATAAATAGACTTTAGTCTAGACTCAATTTATACGAATTCACCGTTAATCGCATCCCTTTTCCATGTTCCTGCAGATTTTGGTGATATGGGCGGCAATTAAGATCTTCCTTTTAGTGATTTTCTGGTTCACAACACTTCTCGAAACATGTTTTCGTTTCAAATATATAAACCAAATGATTGGAAATTTGTAAAAGAGTAAAAAAGCTAGCTCAAATCTTGAAACATTATGTAAAAAAATCAACAAAAAGTGGATTTTGATAAAAAGAATTTAAGCATTAAAGCTAAAAAAAAAGCTGTCGTTGACTATTGATCAAGTTGAAGTTTTGAAAATTCAATCATTCATTGTTAATGATTTATGACAAAAAGCTACGCCAAGAGCAATTGAAAATGTTTCAAACCATTAGAATAAGAGTAGCCAAGGATGAATATTTTCGAAAAGTGAAAAGTCTATCTGAAAGGTTAATTGAATGGTCAGAGAGGAAGAAAATTATCGTTTTTAGACACTCCTTAATAGAAATAAGTTGAAAATTTTTCTAGGTAAATGTCAGTTTAGTGGGTGGTCTTGGTCATAACAGAAGTTAGAGAAAATTCCAGAATTTAAAGCATTTAACGCATTTTATACAATCGACACAGAATTTCAGTTTGATCTCAAGATTCATTAATAAATGCTTTAAAATCCATTTTTGTAATTGAATGAAGCTTTTAGAAAAAGCACCGAATAATTGCATTTATTCATTAATCTAGCTAGCTTCATTAATGATTCTCGGAATCGGATAGACTGTGTTTGATGAAAGCGAAAGCATCTCTTCAGATGATTGATATTTGAATAATAAATATTTTACTCCCACAACCTTTTCAGCAATCAAACCACCTATTTACCTTGGTAATAAACCTCCAAAATCTATCTTTTCATTGTGTTATTAAACTGAACTTAATTAAAAATATGTTTGATTAATGCAAATTACATATTAAAATCGGGGTTTAGTTCCTGATTAAGTTCATTGAATCGATGGTTGAATTCGCCATAAATGTTGACTCAATTGATGGGAATCTCATCGCAAAAAAAGAATTATTGCGAACAAAGAGTGAAAGTGAATGAGTGAACAAAAATTGATAGCAATATAATATCCAATAAAATATGTTCGTCACTATTCTTGCGTTAATGGGTTCAGTAGTATCACTGATATTCACCAAATTAAGAGAGGCATAAAACTGATGGCACACATATAAGTGTTGCACTGACTGCAAGACTTGCAGATCAATTGATGCACTTCTTTATGTACTGACCTAACATGCAATTCGAGCACTTCTTCAAAGCTCTCTCTCTCTCTCTCTCTCTCTCTCTCTCTCTCTCGC
>JAQIWP010002665.1:0-10367 GCA_034695525.1 Euzetes globulus
AGTTTATAAATATACGGATAATTCAAATAATCAAAAGTCACGGAAAGTCCGAAACCAATTAACAGCCAAAACGACAATAATTTTATTAATTGTAAGAAATATTTTCGCAAATATTTTATTACTTTTAAAAAGTAATTAACAAATTTATTAACAATTGATTTGACAATTAAAAGGATATTTAATATGTTTTTAATTACTAACAAAATGAACTTTATAATTATTGACTTCATTACTACAACTCAAATTATTTTAATCACTTTTCAAAACAGAAACTAAAAAGGGATCTTATAAAGAGGGACATCGAATGGCTATTCAGTTGTAGCACTAATAGAGACCTTATTTCTGACGAATCAGAATAAAAAATCAATAGAATATTAATTGAAAAACTTGTTTATCGCTTCGATTACCTCATATTCTATTAAATATCCAGGACACATTAATTTTTAACTACAAAATGAGATTTCGATTTTATCTATTCTAATTAAAATTGTACTTGGACATGCAGTCATTTTAAATTACAATCGAGCCTCGTTTTAATAGGCATTCTCGGTTCTTTATAATTTATTCCTCTATTCCGGGGCCAAATTGTATATTTTTAGTAAATTATTTTTTAAAATTATATTATGAGGTTTATATTTGGCCAGATTTAGCCAAACTCCTTGATTTCATAGAGGTTTAGGACTAGATTAATAATTTAATAAATGTTTTCGAAGAATAAATTGATTTCTAATTTTAAATATCAGGATACATCTTTGATCAAGAAATTCTTAGGACTTGTTGACCCTACTTGAACTTTTTAAGTTTAACTACCCAGATAAATAAATCGAAGGAAACGGCTTAAACTGTTTTAAAAATTGAGCAGTTTTAAGCAATCTTGCTTGAAAACATTTTAAATAAATGATTTAGTTTTTACAGAACCAAGTCTGTAGGTAGTTATGTTGATTACTGATTAATAAAAACTGTAAAAAATTCACAATTTAAAGTTTTTTACACAACTTTTGTTTGATCGCTAACTGCGATATTTTATATTGAATCACATTATTAAGATGTGAAACAATATTGTTAAACTACTGACAGTTACAGAAATCCCACAGTTGTATAAATGATAAATGATTTGTATAAATAAATATTTTTCAAATTTCTGGACTTTAAGCAATTAATTTATGACTTCCCGGAAGTTGGCTGAAATTCAATCTGAATCTCTCACTGCATAATGTAAGCATATGACACAGATAAAAAGGTTTTCCCCCACTTTAGTGGTTTATAAAATATGTATTTACTTTGGCAGGTGCAGTCAGTGACTAAGTCTTGCCAAAGTAAATACATATTTTATGAACCACTAAAGTGGGAAAAAACCTTTTTATCTGTATCATATGCTTACATTACTTTAATATCAGGCATAAGCAAGGGGATGTATTTTCCAAATTAGCCACTTTAGACAGAGATTTGGTCATTTATCAGCCTAGCTTGAGAAAAAAATTGTATAATAAAAATACAGAAAAACTGACACTCCTCGAAAATTGCCATTTTCAGTAATAGCAGCCAAAAAAGTCTACCATTTTGTTCTCTATTTTTCTCTAAGAAAATTAGCATTGTAACTTGAATTATAGCTTAATTATGGCTTAATTAATCAAATTAGAGTTTTAGGGTCCATTAGGGTCTCGGACCTTCCACATGTCTGCTTTAAAATAGTTAAATACAACTTTTACAATATTAAATAAAACTGACCACATTTTCAGAAGTGCTGTCCAGACCAGTAGTCGGCTCATCCGACATCATCACGAATAGGATATTCGGCTTCTTTTGTCAATAAGACATTTATGACATAAGAATTGAATTTGAGTTTCTTCTGACCAGGGTTTATTATTAACCATAAATATCTGAAAAATTTTTTCTTGGGAATTAATTTATGATAATGAGATGAAAAACAAGAAGTTCTAGTTTTAACCAAAATCGATGACTAATAAAACAAAGACAGTCCTAAATTTTATCAAAAGGGGAAGAATGAGATAATTTTTTCTAAATATAATCGAGATATGAGATGACATGTACTGCAAATTTTAAACCTCTCATAAGAAGGAGGTCTGTGACCAGAAAATATGATCAAAACTGTGGTTAGAAAACCCTTGAATGCAAACTAGTCTTTTAAAGGAGCAGCACTTGAACTGCTGGTTAGTTTCTTTAAAAGCCACAGCTCCCACTCCTTTAAAAATCCGGCCCGAAATATAATTTTGTATTTTGCCCCAAAATTTAGCGCCTGCACCTCTGTGAAATGTCCAAGAGTGATTTGATTGCAATTGTATACAATGTATTTGTTGATATAAAAACTACTAACGGCAGACATGTAAAAAAAAATTTTTTTGTTCAAAATGTGAGTTAAATTATACAAAAAAAGATGCTATTTCCGAAAAATTAATTAAAATAATAATTTTATTGTCAAACCTGAAACCGAAAGTGGCTGAAAGTAGTGGACACAAGATAATGGGAAGGTTCAGGCCAAAACTCCTGGCGATTCCCTATGGCTGTACTTTTTCACCAGATTTTTAAAAAAATCAATTTGTAATATTGTCTTTTATATTTAGCCATACTTTAATTCAAATAAAATTATTATTTTGTTAAATTATGACCATTTGATTCTTTTGGAAAAACTTAAAGTCCATTCTCTAAAATCGAGTTAATTACACAATTAAGAGGGAAATAATTGACACTTTTTTCTCTTTTGGAATTGCATTTGGTTTTTCTATTTGGAATACAAAATAGAGAATGGGGATAAAATCGAGTATCGACTATATCTAAACTTTTAAAAATAAATTTCTGAGCCTTGTGATTAAAAAATAGATTCAAGGGTGTGGTTTAATAGCTGAAGTTTCTGTGACTTTGGCTTTTTTAAACCTGAATAATTCTTTATAAAATTTATAGAGTTTTCGTGGAATATTTAGAAAAAGCTATTATATTTTGATTAATCAGTTTATTCTACTATAAATCAAAAAAGTTGTTTAATGCTTTTTATAAAAAAATTCATAAATTAATTACTTAGGCTTGTGATTAAAAAATAGATCCAAGGGTGTGGTAATAGTTGAAGTTTCTGTGACCTTATGCTAAATGATTAAAAAGTATATAAAGCTTACATATTCTTTATAAAATTTTATTTTTTCGTGGAGTATTTAGAAAAGGTTTTTGTATTTTGATTATACAGTTTATTATACAGTTTATTATACAGTTTATTATACAGTTTATTATACAGTTTATTATACAGTTTATTATACAGTTTATTCTGCTATAAATTAAAAAGGTAGGTCAATGCTTATTATAAATAAATTTTTTCATAAATGAATACAAAATTTCTGTTAAAATCTAAAAAAACCATTATTAAATTCAGGCTTTGAAGATAACCAAAAATCATTTTTTTGTTTAATTGTAAAATAGAAATGCTCTTTTTAAATAGCAGACTTTTATTTAACCAAAATTTTATTTAAATAAATTTTTAAATTTTTAATAAATATTGATTTTTAGTGAATGTGGTACTGATTGCAAAATAATACAAAAAAGCAATTAATTTTAATTAATTGATAATTTGGAAGTCAATCGAATGCTTGAAAAAATTTAGCAGAGTAATAATTTCCTGGATTAATATGGCGGATAAATTTATCAAGGGGACCCCAATTTTCAAGTCAAAGATTGTGAACTTTAAAAGGAGCCCTCTCTGTCGACCAGAGATAGTGGACCCGGTACTTAACCGGATTAAAGAATGTAGTCTTCTTCCTGAAGAATACTTGATGCCATTAGAAGCAGGGGTAGAATTTACCGGGGTAATGCATCCTTTTACGCAAGATCAGACGAGATTTGAGCTTCTTGTGGCAAATATGACTCTTTTCGCTGTATTGGATGACCACACAGAACGCCAAATGGGGGACATTGCACATAGGGTTAAACAAGGTGATCAAATATGGAACCAAGTTCAATTAGTTTTTGAAAAACTGACGACAACCCCATTAAAATCACTGGTTGGTTGTAAGCCTTATGTCCTGGAACTGTTTGCGGCTTACGAACAAATATACAAAGACTTCAATGAAGTCCAGAAACGACGAACAAAGGATGCTTATCAAGTATATATTGAGGGCAACAAAGAGGAAGTTTCAGCAAAGCAGAACCTTGAAAAGTTGACTTTGGACAATTATATCAAGGTAATATATATAATTAATTTCTTTGAATCGAGTATAAACACTTTTTATTCTGATCATCTAGATACGTCTAAACTGTGTTGGAATTCGCATTCTTATTGCTCTAATAGAATATGACCGGGATATATTTGTTAAAGAAGAGGAATATCAAAGTGATCTGGTTCAGCGGATCATTTATTTGTCGATTATGATTATGGCACTCGTGAATGACATCTATTCATTTCCCAAAGAATTGAACGAAAATGAGGGAAACATTAATCAAACATTTAATTCGGTGGCAGTCGTCGCACGAACTAAGGGCTCCCCCATAAATGAGTCGGTCAAAACTGTTGTGGCGATTATAGAGGACTATGAGACCGAATTCATATCTATCCGCAACACAATTATGGCTGAGCACAATACCAGTGACAGTTTGAAGAGTCTTCTTGAAGGCCTCGAATGTATTATTAGTGGTAACGATTGGGCAAATTTAGTTTCAAAATGATATGATTATATAAATAACATGCATGTATTAGCATGAGCATATTATACAATGTTGACATTGTTCTAATTTGCAATTATATTTGAAAACTATTATGTAATTCACTTTCGAGTTTAAAATTATGAATAAAAGATGTAATACTAAACATCTCAGAGTTACTTAAATATATATACATTTAATCTCTTGAGTGAATATTTGAAAGTCTTCTTGAGTCAAATTAAACTTATTCAGTCTTATCAACACCGGTGTCGTCATGGCCATAGGAACGAGTTGAAAAGCCTCTGCCGCCGATCGGTATTCTTCCGACATTGTATTCCAGACCATCTTTACTAAAGTAATCCCTTAACATCTGTTCCTCTAATTTAGAGCCCAATCTTTTAACATTAATTCCGGTCGAGTCAGTGAAAGCACCGCCAAACCCAAATATTTCTTGATGACGAACATCCCTGTCCACTTTTATGTGCAGCTCACCTGGAGTATCTTCTGAATAATTACCTGGTAAGCAATTAAAAATTATTATAGATTTCCTTATTATCTGGATAATCATTTACCAATATTTTCATTCTGTTCAAAATTGAGTGTTTCCTTCCGAAGCCGAGCACCCTCTTTGCTGGACATCCATCTGGTAACAACACCGGGTGCTGTCTTAACAGGTCTTTCAACAGTAGCACAGGGCTCAGTCTCCGTACAAACGCAGGCAAAGCTGTCGTGGTGTGTGACCTTGAAATTCTTGCAATCTGGCTTCAGGTCAGCCCAAACTATGACCGCTGCACAGAATAAAATAGAAAAATATGCCACAATTTTGGACATTCTTTCACTCCTTGCAAACTTATTGTTACTAATGTCAGAACTCTTCTAAGTTTTATCAAAAAGTTTTTGGTTCTTATCAAAAGTCAAAGCATTGTTCTTATCATTCAATTAATGTTTTTTGAACTTTAATTCTCTTATCTGTTGTTTACCTGAATGTGAAAAATGGACGAAAATATTTCCCATAAAAGAGAAAATGTTGAAAAATTAATTTTATTTGACCTTTGTGTTCACCACTACCATGTTTATCTATTTTTATCAATTAATATAACTTTAATTTTAATTAGCTATTTTAATCATTTGACAATCTTATTGCTGTTTAAACAATTTTAACAAGCAAGACTGTTATTTATAATAATAATAATCATCATCTAGCATATTTTCAGCTTGAACCCTGGCCTCATCAACTGGATAACCAGGCACACCTTGGTGACTGTTACGTTGCCCATCAGTGTAAACGAATTTGGGCTCATAGTACCGATGTTCTACCCTGCGCCCAGTCTGTCCATCGTGCACATGTCTAAATGACCTGTCCCACTGGTGCGTCTGTGTGTTCCAAGTGTCAATAACTTGGTTGCCACTGGGATTTTCCTGGTGAATAATCACTCCAGACACCTGATGCCAAGTGTTGACACATCCGCACTGGCGGGGCGGGCATCTGCCTCTTGTAGGCGCACGATCGCGGCACACCCAGAAACAGCACTGGTCACGTTGGTCAGGAAAGACCCCATTTTCGGCCGGACATTGAAACAGTTCCTGTCTCTGCGGACGGGCCCTGACTTCTAAGCATTCCCTGCCATTGAAATACTGGTATTGGGGACATGTCCTGAGGCGCGGCCTATTACGATAGCACTGGTAGTACTGATTATTGGTTGAGCGAGGCACTCTGAACTTGCCCTTTGATTTTGGACACCTAAAGGATCTGGATCGTTGTTTAATGCAGGCATCGTTGCCATCGAAAACAGTATTCCGAGGACAGGTCTCTAAAGAGGGAACGCCGTTCTCACAGCTGTAGTACTTTGACTGACTCTCTGGACAACGGAAATAGCCGTCGGTTTGCGGGCATTTAAAGGCTGACACATCTGTTTCATATGGAGGAGAGTCGGCCGACTTCTGTGATGGCTGTGTGTCCTGTGTTAAGGGTTCAACACATTCGTGACCATTATAAACCAGGCGAGTTTTGCCATCATCTGACCATGGACATTGAACTTGAGCAGCTTGGTTAGAGCCAGCTATTTTATGAAATATAATGTTTTACTACAATCTTTATAGTTATTAAAAGGAGACTTGTCATTTTAGAACAAACCTATTATGACTATAATTAGAACCAGTATAAGTTTTTGCATATTGGATGACCAAGACAAAATAATAAACAAAACTTGTTTAAATTATTTTTCAGGTTATAATATTCAAACCAATTTTAAATATGTTATAAAAGTTGAATAATTGTACTAGTTTTAATAGTATTTTATGCAAACAACATAACATAACAGAGCGATAGCACAGGTATTATGGCTTTGAATTAATTAATAAAATGTGAATTTTTGTGTTGAGAACAGCATTCATGTGATTGTTATTATTTAAATGACTCCAAACGTTATCTAATTATTTAAATTTGAAGTGCATTTCCATTAAACCTCATATTACAAGATTGTATTCATAATGACCCTGGTATTGATATTGTAAGTGATTACAGTTAACAGTAAATGTCAGGCAAACTTCAAAAGTCTGTTCCGATTAAATATTTTATAATTCAGAATAATAATAAACTTAAAAAACTTTAATCTAATACAGATAATTTCTTATTAGTCTATTATTTATTACATTTTTGTGTATTTTTACAAGCATATTTTGGCATTTTTGCCAAATTAAATGCAAAATGTTCTACTGTTTGGGTGGTTTGGTTAAAAGTCTCAAACGTTTGAGCTTGTAAAAAATGATATAACTTATATATAAACTCATATAAGATATCAAATAAGATATCACATTAAGACTTCTTAAACATTTTGAAGGTTTATTTTTCTTTTGTTATAAATTGACGAGGAACATATGGTTATGCTCCGACCAAGTTTTAAATGTTTCAAAGAGCCATGATGATTTCAAAATTAATCAAATAATTTTGATTTATAGACTGTAAATCTAAATTATGACTATTTTTATTTTATTATTCAATTTTCTTAAGTTTCTGTTAATGATATTTAGAAACTGTAAATATGACCTTTTCAACTAATCAGCATGATAGAAAATTAAAATGCTGTCAAAAAATGAGCTGAAAACTTTAATTACAATTTTCAATTTAAACTTTGAAATAGTAAAAATTTGATAAGCTGATTAAACAAGATAAAATAACTTTACTATATTTTGATTCCATTTCGAATTTTAAAAATTAAACTTTATTTTGGCATAACTAGTTCAAATGAAAATTGCAAAAATCCAAGAAATCTAATTCACCAATTGATGTGGGTCAATTTTCTTAATGATTGGTGTCGATTGCGATAAAATAACTGTTTAACCTGGTGTTTTAACTGATTCTAGATTAATATGGGATCAGTTACCACAATTTTATGTACAATTTTGTTAAGTTATCATGACAAATTACAGACTGTTTTATTGCATTTTTATTATAACAATATTAAAAAATAGAAAATTAACAAGTTATGCCAAAATGATCTGAAAACTTTAATTACAGTTTTTAACTTTAACTATAAAACAGTAATAAATTCACAATTTAACAATTTTCTTAAATAAACAATAAAATCTGTTTGAGAAAGGATAATCTATACGAGTGGGGCAGTAATGAATTAGGACAACTTGGACTAATTGCAAATTTTTATCATACCTATCCTATTTACATTTTTCAAAATCATGAATTAATAACAACGGTCAAGAATCAGACCTTGGTTCTGTATAAAAATTGTCTTTTGAATGCAATGGGCTACAGTGTTTTTAGTCAACTTGGTAATTTTGAACAATTAGATTATTAAGAGCCTCTTTTGAAGCAGCTCGAGTTTATTCAAATAACAACAATCAATTGAATATCATTAGAACATGACCATTCCGACTTTTATTATGCCTTGGGTCCAGGCAAATAACTTATTAATTATATGAAATTCCTTTCATCTCACTTTTTCGACCTTTATCATTGTTATCTTGTTTGTAATAAATGTTTATTATAGATTAGCTAATATAAGTCTACAGTCAATGTAAATATAATACAAAATCTACCGTATTACCTCACATAGTGCGGCATGCCGGTATAAATCGAAATTGAGGTTAGTGCCGGTATAAATGAGGAAAAAATCAGTAAAATCAAAGTTTAAATTTTATACAGAAAAACAAAATAATTGTAAATAAAAGAGAAACAATTCTAAGAAACACTGACTCGAGGTTTAAGATAAGCAAATATTATGAAATCTTATCTGAATTGATGTCAGTTTTGACTTTATATTTATTCAGTCAACTTCCAAATTTGATTCATTACTTATAAACATTTAAAACTTGGGAAATGCATTAAGGATTAAGACAAGGATAACTAGATCCGTTGTTTCACAAGAAAATAATTTATGCTACATCTTCTATTTGACATGATTTCAATTAAATAAAAGAATTCAAGTTTAAAAATAAAATTGTATGAAAATATTTCCCTCGCTTTATACCGGCATGCCGGTAGACACCATAAAGCCCTTTTTGAGAAAATGGTCAATTTCACTCATGCCGTACTATGGGAGGTAATACGGTATAAAGAATCAGATAACTCACAAGAATTTTAATTAAATTATGTGTTCTATAAAATATTTGTTATGATATTAACTAACAAATAAAAATATTTCCTTCACTTTATACCGAAATGCATGTAGACAACATAAAGCCTTTGAGAAAATGGTCGATTTCAATTATACCTTTAATGTTAGTGAGCAGGGTATATTATTGTTTTCTTTATCAAATTTGTCCAATCTTATTATTGTACTTCAAAAGATGCAGGTTAAGTTCTTTAGTGAGCTGAAGTACATGATAAATTTATTTTCTCGTGATATTATTCACGTATACCTTTCATGATTCTATTGAATTGATAATATTTTTCACATGTGATTATTTCAAGCTAAAACAACTGCTTTGAATATGGATAAAAATTTTCAAAATTAACAACCTTATTAATTTGAAATATTCTAAATTAGGCTGAAATAATTTATAAATAATATCATAATTTTTGAAAATTCATCAAGATTATTTAGGCTATAAAATTATTGATAAACTATTTTACATATTAACATAATAATTGGATAATCTTAAACCTAAATTGACCATACCTATATGAGATCAAAACACTTTCACAACTAATTTTATTATCACATTAAAATAATTATCAAAAAACAAATAACTTTTTGTTGAAATTATATAAAAGCATATTTCAAAATAAGTTCAAGAGCAAAGATGAATTTATTCTTTTGCATTTCAATTTTATTTATTTATACTGATTTATCAAATGGGTAAGTTTAAAAAATAAAAAATATCTAGAATTTAAAATAAGTTAACATTTTATGCAGTTTAATGAGTTAAAATTGTGAAGTAAAAATAGATCAGGGTTGCACTAATTTAGATCAGAAATAAGCGAAGTGAGAAGCTATGATTATTTTTTTTAATTTTATACATATTGCGTGTACTTGAAACAAATGGAATGAGTCAAAGATTGAAAAACTCGAAAATTGTTTGAATTATTTAAAAAATATTTTAATAGTTTAATCATAAGTATATATGTTATGGATATTATTTAAGAAATGATGCGTATGGACCTTGGTCTCCTATTAATTTGAGTGTACGTCTGAGTCCATCAGCCAAAGCTTGTGCAGAGGTCATTGCGACGTTTTTACTTATATTTTTCCAGACTTTTCTAAATCCAA
>JAQIWP010002666.1:0-10367 GCA_034695525.1 Euzetes globulus
ACTGCGCTACCGAGGCAGCTGATATAATTGTCTCTATAATTTGACCCGGTCCAGAAGGATGGGTAAATGTCTATTTTTATCTAATTTGCATAAACACAGTAGATCCTTTTCTTCTATTTTTCTAATCTTGTAAAATCTCGATAATTTGGGTTGTGTAACCAAGGTAAATTAGATACCTATGTGCCCAAACGACTATGTTCTAATAAATATTTGTTTTTGCAAGTTGATAAATGATTAATTAATCTATTTTGTTTAACTTTCCAACTAAATTCCAAAATTCGATGCAATCTTTTTCAAGAATTAAGTATTTATTAACGGTTTTGATAAATTTAATGAACGATAACAGATTTTACTTGACACAA
The DNA here is from genome assembly GCA_034695525.1 of Euzetes globulus. Classification (NCBI taxonomy): domain Eukaryota; kingdom Metazoa; phylum Arthropoda; class Arachnida; order Sarcoptiformes; family Euzetidae; genus Euzetes; species Euzetes globulus. Next base: position 363 of record JAQIWP010002666.1, read on the forward strand.
ACAAATTGTGAATTGTACTTAAATACCGAGTAAGCATTTTTGACTGATGACCAAGTTTACATCAGCTTTACTTCGAATTCGAGCTAGGTCACATTTAAAACTAAACTAAATATCACTTTAAACCTCCATTTCGGTTGAAACCAATATTTCTTTGGTTTCTAACTTGATAGTTTTGACTATTATTAATAATTCTCAAGCCGTTTCTACCTTGGTCAGCGGTGTATATCAATTTTCATCAATGATTCACTCGATTATATATCATATGAATTGTATATTTCTGTAATAAATTATCATTTTTTTTGGTGAAAAAACTTTCGTTTCATTTGAATCCTATTCTGTAATCAGTATTTTGTAACTCATTTCCAGTAATTCTGTGCAAAATAATTGTCATTAAAATATTGTTTTGACATTTGAATTAAGTCCTTAACACTTCTCTCAACTATAAATAGTCCACGAATTCTGTTATTTCAAAGTCACAGACAAAAAGTCATATAAGAGTTGATCAGAACTGAAATTAATATCAAATAAAAAACTTTTAAACTGTTTTAAAGAGTAATTAAAAATTTGAGTAAAAATGAAATTCTTATTCGCGATCGCATTCACCATCTTTTTGGTTTTCGATGGCTTTCAATGTAAGTAAGGTTATCTAATTTATAACTTTATAAAAATTATGATTACAAGGTGAGTTTGGAAGCTTTTTCCCTGGACCTCCATTCGGAAACGGTTGGGGAGTACACCGGGGCGGCCATCATGGAGGCCATCGACGCAACGAATATAGCCTTTCGGCTATAATCAGGAAAGTCGTACAAATGGAAGGATATGCCGAAAGATATCTGGACAGAGCCATCAATGTAGCCAGGGCAAGGAATTCATCAGATGTGGAAATGCTACAGGGGATTAGGGACACGGATTTGCCCCAGTTCTTTCAAAGTATTATTCAGAAATTGAACGCCGCAAAGAACAGCACAACCAGTCCTGTGGCGTTCATTTCCTCGACTGCTAACAGCGTCAATCTGACTGATGTTTAAAGAATATCAAGATACTTTCTAACATATCAATTTATTTGATAACAGAATCGAATTTATTATTAATAAAATACGAATTTTTATTTTAATCTAGATGATTTTTATTTACTCATTTAATGCTATTGTTTAATATAACCTCGCTAAATTATTGAAGTTTTTTTAGCAAATCAGCCAATTCCTGTCTGAGTCGAAGTGCCTTATTTTTCCAGGTCTCCAACAAGGTTTTTTGTGACTGGTCCAACTGATCCCGGTATTTATACTCATAATTGATCATGTTTTGTATCTTTTTGTCAAAAAATCACCAATGTTGTGGTTTAAAAATGATAGGTTAGTTGAAAAACTTACCAGAATAATTTGTGTCTTCATTTGGTCGGCTTCTTTGAACTGGGTGGCACGAACAGCCGGATCCGATGCTATGTTCTTTTCGAGTCTTTCTTTGCGAACCTCCACATCCTTGCAAGTGGTCTGAACTTCTGTTAAGAAATTGTTCCAGTCATAAGGCCCTTCCGCGGCACTGGCTTCAAATGAGAAAGATAGTTTATTTTGGGCAAACTTCAGTTTATGCAAGAACAGAGAAATGGAATACCATATGCCAAGAATGCGAACAAAAACAAAGCAATTAATTGTCTCATTATTATAATTATATTCAATTAGAGTTATCTGAATGTAAAATGAAGTAAAATCGAAAGTTATTTTCGTTTAATAATTGAATGATTTTATAGATAAATACAATCTTCAGGGAAATTGAAGAATGTTTTTATTGATAAGTCGATTATCGACAAAAAGAGAAGGATATGTAGTACTTGTTATCAAAAATGCTATTATTTTAAATGTTCTTATAAACTATTACAGTATACCTTAGGCTAAAGAGAATTTGTGGTGACAAATCTGAGCTTTCTCAATTTTATAAACTAGGAATTGAAATGTTTTGTTGAAAGACTGTCTTTTAAAACTAGCTTCTCTTAAATCAGATTCCTTTAAACCTAGGATAGACTAAATTTTGTCAGTTATTGCAAACAAACAAAAAAAGTTATTTTCTCGTCATTTCTAATCATTTTCAGTCCTAGTAATTAACTCTAATCTGGGTAACTAATCAACTGAATGATATGAATTAAGTTCATCTACCCTTTTACGTCAATTAAAAAAGCATGGTCTTTAATTGATTTCTGGCTTTTTAGCAATAAACAACCAGTTACTATGGGCTTCTATTTGACTATATAAGGCTACCCCTCCACTAGTGATCGATTATAAGGACATTTTCTTACAAATGGTTTAATGCAATAACCGGTCATTTAAGTCAATAAAATAGATCTAGTTTATAATGTTTAAGACTTAGACCGAATTTAAAATCAATTCTAATGTAATTATTTTTAATTAACGTAAGATTTATTCAGATTTAATTGGATTTGTCATAAATTTTGTGCATTTTTTACAGTTTTTAAAGAATGAGCAGCTTTAAACTTCACCTAGCTGCAGATTCCTATACTGGTCTAAAATGTTGCTAGTGTGGGCCTTTTTGGCACCTGGCATATTACTAGCTCTTACAGAGCTCGTGTTATGGCAGACTACTAGGATAACTCAGGCGTAAAATGATAGATAATTTGAAGGATAGCCTGATATAGGAACAGGGCTTAGCCGACACAAAATCGGGCCGAAGCCCTCTGCAAACCTCTGTGGCTGATGTCCAGACCCGTTGTACAAATTGATACCAGATTCGTTAAAATGAATTTTGAGTAATTACTTTTTGAGTAGCATCTAGCTGCTAACGGAAAGGCAGCTACTTAGCACACAAAGGGAGTCTCTCCCTGCGCACATTCACTTGGGGTTTATATTTAGGAAATGCTGCTCTTCCCGGGAATTGAAACTGTTTTTGATTGAATTTAATTTATAAAATATAAACGACATTATATGCCAAATATGCATATCTCCAAATTAAGAAAATAGTGGTATAACCAAGATCTACCACACTAGATACTGTGGCCTTCTAATCAACCTATAACCTAATATTCTGCCCCGACTGTTGGTTTTTAAGACCATGGTCTTTTAATTGACCTAAAGGGTAATTTGAAAATCAAGGTTAATCTAGAAACTGACTCAATTTAGTTGTCAATTTTTAAGCATTGCTCATATAATTTGTCTGAATTTGGTTCATACAAAGAGTGGGGAAATTTTTCTGCGATTCCGAGAACAAATCAGTAAATAACCTTGTAGACAAATATTTGACAAACTGTCTCAATTTCATAAACAGTTTGCTGTTTAAATTTGATTTAATTAATGCCAGATCAATTTGAAATGCTCTGATTAACAAAGGTAAACAAGGATGGGCAAAGGTGGACATTATTTGAGAATATTATATTCAATTTTGACTGGATAATGCTGTAATTCAAAGTTGAAATATGCAGGGCTAAAACTTTATCAGTAAGAAAGTATTTTTATCGAGGCTTTTTCAAGTTTAATGTTTGAGATGATTAGATTTAAATCGGAAAAACTTCCCCAGATCTGAATCTTGGTCGTTAAATTAAATTATGCTTTTGAACCCTTGAAAAACATGTATAACTTTCTAAAATATTTGTTCAGATGCTTTAAAATAGATTTGTATCGAAAACTTGTTTGGAAAACAGAAGTCATTCAAGTGTTACAACACTTATTCATGTAATGCATTTCAGTATTGAGTTTATTTAGACTTGAATTAAGTGAACAATGAATCCATTGATCAGAAAAATGTGAAACTATTCTAGAAATTCATATTCAAACAACTTGTTTAATCAATTGTGGAATGAGTTGTCATTTTTTTGCCTAATAATAATAACAAAAATGTTGATTGATTCTTTAAATTAATTTCTCAGTTAATTTCAGTTTCCAATTGATTTGCAAACAGTTTTCAACAGAATTTTGACTTTTGATGTCATATTTTTGTTGTCAAAAATAGGTGTTTCTGTTTGCGCTCAATTTAATTGATTACAAATAACATGGGTTTGAATTAATTAGTTTTAAAATGTGTTTCACAGTTAGTATTGAAATGAAAACCTGATTTCAGACTCTATTTCTGTAATTGTTGTGAAAAAAGTCATAAAAATCTATTATTTGAATATCACTTTCGATTCAGTCTATTATTTATGTGATTTTTATGACTTCTAAATCAAATCCACAATTATTAACACTTTTTTATGCCATTATTCACCAAAATGAACTTGAAATGCTTGCATAAGACGTCAGACTATTGGAAAAGTTAGTGGATATGTCGGAACTGTTGTGTTTGTCTGTTCAGGATAATAATTAGCCAGTTTTTTTATTCAACCCTCCTCGTTTTCATTGTTAATTGGCAATGTTTGTGCCCATAATTGTTTTAGTGCTTTATGCCAAGAGCGTTGTGGCCAGCAAGTATTCCTATTCAAATATTCTGTCCTCTGATTACAACCGTGATGTGGCTCCTAATGTGAATGGTGAACCTGTGGTGGTCAATGTCTCAATGGTTGTGCTAGTACTCAAGCCAGACCTGAACGCCCAAATGGTATCTATTTTTTTGTAATTTTTGAAATAACCTTTTTATTATGCAAGATGATTAGTCAAATAGGATAGAATTTGTGAATTAAGCCAGGTTCAATTGTACAAAAAGATATAGTTGTCTTTCTATTATCCAGTCGTTTAATGTGGACTTCTTTTATCAACTCTATTGGACTGACCATCGACTGAAAGCACCGGCAGACCAAAAGGTGACTCTGGGTCCCCAGTGGAAGGAGAAGTTATGGCTACCCGACACATATTTCCGTAATTCGATTAGTGGAGGAATTCCTAGTTTATTGCACAATAATTTCTACTTTACAATAAATGATGGGAACGTCCTGTTTATGGCGGCCCGCATCCAAATGAAACTCAACTGTGATATGGATTTCCACAAATTTCCTTTCGATAGACAGACATGTTTTATAAACATAACTACATGTAAGTCCCATTTTTGCAAGTTAATTAAATGTCATATTGTTGTCAAAATAGCACCTGTGCCTTTTTTGAAATTCATGCTGTTTAAATAGTTAAGGAACAAGCAAGTTTATCTTATCAATTTAGTTGAAACCCATTATTTATGGCTCATAACCTACATTATTAGTAATCGTATGTTAGCTCAAACATGAGCCTGGTCATCCAGTAAGGCATATAAATTTGTGCTTTCCTGATTTTTAGGTTTACATTGTCTTGTATCATTAATTCGGTGAACATAAGTCAAATCTATCATGATAGTTTTTGAGAGTTTTACCGACATTGTCCAATATTGACATTGAATTGTGTAATGAACTAGCTCAATTGGTTTTTTCCCTCAGTATCTCAAACTGCTGAAAGTGTGCGCCTCAAATGGGAAAACTTTGCTGAAAATAAAGGCTTTCGAATCGGTAGCCATGTTCAATTGCCTGAATATACAATAGCAGGCACATATAAAGGTGAATGCATCAAGTCTTTCAAGAATATAGGTATGTACTAGCTAACTTTGATTGTCTATGATTTTATTGTTCTTCACAATTGCAGGCAATTATTCCTGTCTTTATGTGACGATAGACTTGAATAGAAATATTGGCAAATATCTGATAAAACGTTTCATTCCGTCCACACTAATTGTGATTATGGCATTCACTGGCTTCTGGATCCCAACCCAAGTGACTCCGGCCCGGGTCTCGTTGATAATCACGGCCCTATTGGCACTGATAGCCCAGCAGATCCAGGGCGAACTCAATATTTCTTACATCTATGCGCTGGAAGTCTTCACAATAATTTGTATTATATTTGTTTTCTCCACTCTTATAGAGTATGCGATCGCTATTTGTTGGACTCAGAATAGTTTGCAGCAGAACTCTATTGACAACAATAATCGAAAGGCAAAGAGATGGGTCACTTTTGTAGCAGCCAATGAGCGCAACTGCAGTGTTGATGTCGTGTCCAGGACACTATTCCCTTCTGTATTTGTATTGACTCTAGTTATATACACTCTTTGTTATTATTTTGCGTAACCTTTTTTACTCAATAGTTAAATAAATTTATATTCAATTTAAGCATGGTATTGAGAATTTATTAAAATGAACTAGTAAATCTCTGAAGCTTGTAATTTGAGGTCAGAGCTGTCTGTGAGACGGAATACTTTCTTAAAACGATAATTTTCTTAATTTAATACTTTCAAACCGAGGATAGACTGTACTGCGAAATAATTAATCTATTTAAGCAAATGGAAAGCTTCACAGATTTATATCACCAGTATCAAAACTTAAGCAACAAATGTTGAATTACCATCAGTTGTTTGTCGTCAATAACTGAACAAGGACAGGAAAATATCTACATCTGGATCAGAATACTGATTGAAAAAACACCATGTGCTTGAATTCACCCAAGATCTTAAAAAGATATTCCAATTACTAAAAGACAGTTTTGATATAAAAGCAATAATTCATTGGTTTTCAAACATATCTATCAACTTCTTGAATATGTTGCACATAATCCTGAGTTTGCTATTGTTTGTGAGCACAGGCTGTTTGGCTGAACCTAAATTGGTCTGTTATTGGCTTCATGGCAACGGTCCGGTGTCCAATATTGACGCCAATACCTGTACTCATGTCCACTACTCTTTCGTGACACTGGACTCAAGTAGTCATGTGATGCGGTTCGAGAACGGCGGTGAAGCCGATGGTAACCTCAAAGAAGTGTTGGGGCTTAAGAGTCAGAACCCAAATCTGAAGATTGTTGCTGCTCTGGGAGGTGGTAGCGATGGCGGTGATGGAAAGTATGGCAAACTTGTGCTGAACGCCAATTCCCGAGCTAACTTTGTCAAACATGCGGTTCAATTTCTGAACCAGAACCATTTTGACGGTCTCGACTTTGATTGGGAATATCCCGCATGTCCTCAAACCAATTGTGATGCTGCACACAGACCGGAGAAGGCCGGCTTTGCTTCAATACTCAAGGTATTTTATTAATGATTAGTTATCTAGTAAAAAATATTTGGTCAATCAGGAATTGAGGGCTGCCTTCAATGCAAACTCTCGTAAACTATCCCTCTCTGTAGCCGTGAATGCGGGCAAGTGGTTGACCGACAACGCCTATGACTATCCAACGATGGCCAGGTATGTTGCTTTGAATTTATATAAATTTAGCTTGATTAATGAGCTCTGCCTTACAGTGCTCTTGACTACATCAATGTTATGACGTACGACAACGCCGGCAATTGGCTGAAGAAGACGGGTCATCACTCAGGCTTCGAGTGGTCTAAACAAGGAATGCAGTTTTGGGCGTCAATGGGTGTACCGAAGAGCAAGCTGTTGATGGGCGTTCCCTTTTACGGTATTACTTTCTCATTGCAAAACGCTGCACAACACGGTCTGGACGCTCCCGTTAGTGGAACAGCTGGTGCTATGACTTACCACCAGATCTGTAATTCTGTTAAACGGGAGGGTTGGAAAAAAGAGCGGTCTCGTGAAGGACCCATAGCTTACCATGGCAGTCAATGGGTCGGCTATGATGATCCTATCAGTGCTGAACAGTATGTCCTTTGATTTAATTTGGTTGTACTTTTTGATAATTAACTTGGTAATCTTCAGGAAAGCCAAATGGGTCAAAGATAATGGATTTGGTGGTATCTTAGTTTGGGAAGTCGACCAAGATGATATCAGAGCTGATTGTTGCAAAACAGCCAAGCCAATGATAAAGGCTCTTGGATATGGTCTTTTTGGAAAGGGTGCAAATCCATCAGGATATGGTTGCGAATAAGAAGTTAATTTTGCTTGATTAATAAAAATCAATTAATTAGTAAAATCTAAAATGGGCAATTTTATTTTTATTCACATTCACATTCGTATCTTGGTTATCCCTGCCTTTATGGTAGTTTATAAAGTTCTATTCAGAAAACAATGTAATGTCGAGTAAAAGGTTCTGGAATAGGTATAAGCAGAACAATAGAAACAATTGATATGCCCGAAGCTGGGGGTTGACCCGAAAGGTAGGGGTTTCGATGGTCTTACTTCGGGTGCTTAATGTCGAAATCGACAATACCGGGCTCAATAACAGGAGTTATCAGTAGTGTTTAGTGTGGGAAGTGATACTCAGGCTCATTCACATAACAATTAATCAAGTTAACTTTTATTCTTAGACAAACACTGGATTAAATACAATTATAAGGTTTAATTGATTTTACATTTGTGGCCGTATTTGCCTCACTTTCTCAATACTAAACAACAAACAAATTCTTGCGACTATTCTTCTTGATGTTCAGAATCAGACTAACGTTTAGCTAAGAATTTAGGCTAAAAGTTAACAATGAAAATGTGGTTTTTGAATATGGAAATGTTTTACATATGAATATGAAAATGAGTATTTGAGATCCTTGTTATCCAAAGGTGAAGGGTCAGTTATATCTATGAGTGTATCACTCACCCCCACCAGAATATGAAAAGAATTTTTATAAAATTATTTGAAATATTCGACAAAATAGAGACACGAATAGAGAATTTTATGAAAGAGTTGTAATCATAACTAATGTTATAATGAATTAAAATGAAAGTCATTAGTTGTTAGTGATGTGAAGGGCCACTAAAATTTCTTCGATGATAGGTACACATCTCGTGTCAAGCGCTCGCATCCATATCCAGAGGGCTGGCTATCTCAAATCCCAAACCCTTTGTAATTGTGTTATCATCGAACGCGGCCTTTGTGTTGCGGAAGTTCGTCCACCACTTCTTCACTTCCACGGCTTCTTCTCTCTCCTCTTTAATTATTGAAAAGACTGCTCTTTCGATCCACTTACATATGATGATGAATGGTGTTGACATCCCGAAATGGCCGTGATGATTCTTTCCTTTAAGACGATTCCTTATCGACGATAATAGATATAGCACTGAAGCGATGCGAGTCATCAATCGTCGGCTACGATCGTCCATCTCAGGACCTGCTCTTGCAATTGTGGTGAAAGCCATCGATATGGTTGCCTCCATTCTTTGTCGGGGTTGGAACATCCAATATTCGCATCGCGAACTCCTCTATTTCGTGAGTCACAATTGTGTAAAACGCCTTTTAATCATCCTGATCAAACACATGACTGAACACAGTCCGGGCCAAGCGTTCAAATATGGCTTTCCCTATACTGGCCATAGATGTAAGATGATCCGCTCTCAGAATAACTCTAACGACTTAGGCGTAATTGGAAGTTCCGCCAAAATGAGAGTACGGATTTCCCACACATATGTATGGCTGAGCCTTCGATAACTCTATGGCTGAAAATGTGGTTTCTCCAAGAATTAATCTTTCTGCCACGGATGTGGTATAAGTGCACAGTTTTCTGAATTGGCTGAAGACATTCGAGACTAAGTAGCGGTCCCCCATTCCTTCCCCCTTTTCTCTCGTCCGGGAACGGCAACTGCTTGGTCAGGGTTTGCCATCCCCACAGCGTAAGCGTTGGCCATGATTTTGGTCTTTCTTTCCAGATATGTCGGAGCGTTATCCACGATCATGTATATGAAGCGCCGAAGTATTGCTTCAGATGTTTATGGCTTCGGCCCACCATAACGCGTTCAAAACAGCATTTGTGTCCATCATGAATATCATTCCCTTCCGATCGATGACTATGTACTTAAAGATACGCCTTCTTTGCATCAAATGAGGGTTCCTTTCCATAATGTCTACCACTCCTGTGATATTTCGCCTAATCTTTATCTGGTCTTCAGTGTCGCCGCCATTGACCAAATAAGCGACGAACATCATTGTGTCCACTAGATGGCTGTCCTTAATCGGTAAACTCTGCATTTCCTCAAACAGGCCGTCCACTGGATTGTCCTTAGCCATGATTATGGGCACCAATTTCACTGTTTTGTCCCCAATCAAGCGGTCGTTAGGTTTATAGGCTTTCAGTTCTTCGGGAAACAACCAATTCATGATTAAGGCTAATCTAAACCACAACAATAATACACTAAACTGAACACTTGAACTCTTTGAGGACCACTGAAACACAGCT
>JAQIWP010002667.1:0-10366 GCA_034695525.1 Euzetes globulus
GCCCAAAATATGGCCGGCTGGCTTCGCTCGCTTGAGCCTCGGGGGGAAGGGTAGAGGGTATTTTTAGTTTACGGGGGAACGAAATACAGCCCCTATTGGCCACCTCTGGTATATTCCAACATTATATTTAACATGAAAATGAGATTTTTATGCTAAAAATGTTGCAATCAATGCATTTCTGTTGAATTTTCATTAAAATATTTGAACATTGATTTCCCTTTTCATAGTTTATAGTCACGGAAACTAATAAAGATTCGGATGATTTTGAAGTTTGCAAATAAGGCTTTTTATATGTTTTCTCTTTTCATTTTATATTCATTTCCTTTTATATCAGATATAAATATGAATCACAAAAAATAATTATTTCCTTTGATTTAATTTCATATTGTATTTTAGTTTCGGATATAATAGCAAATAATAATAAATTTATTTATTCATTATTTTGACAAATATTGTTCTCATTTATATTCAAATGACCACAAATAAAAAATTGTAATATATTTGTATTTAATCTTTTCCCTAAAAACACATTAATTTAGGCAAACATTAGGATAACAAACAAATTGAGAGAATATTAGAAAAATAATGACAACAAATCAGGAAATACTTCAAAGTATTCATAGTCGATGCAATTAGATTACCAATCAAAAGTCGGCAAATAATGACCCTTTGATAAGTAATGGCCATGGATGTATTTTTATAAACAAAAAAACTCTTTACCCCCCCCCCCCAAAGAATTTCTTTGCAATCTACAATTTTAAACCTTATTTTAATGAATAAAGTCTTTAACACTGAATAAAAGGGTGCATCAAAGGTCAGCAAAGGGGTCAACGTACTTGATTTCCCACCCTAGACGGAAAACTTTGACTTTGCATGTTTACCCTAATTCTTAGCTGAAAAATGCGAGCCGGCAAATATTTTGGACAATTTTAGTAAAAATTTGGGAATTTTTGGTAATGGTGGCTAAAATTATATCATTTTTTGTTGCAAATAACTGCCATAAAAGCCATTTGTCCATTATCCATTTATTCTTTATTTTAAGAAATATAGCCTTCAAACTTGGAAAATAGATAACTTACGCTTAAAACGCAGGTAATAAGCTTATTTTAAAAGAAAATGGCCGTTTCCGGTAGATATTGGCTTCCTTAGTCGAAGTTCCATTTAGCCCCCTAAAGCCCCCACCTTGTGCCCCCTAAAGTCTTCCAACTTTGCAACCTCTGGTTTTAATCAAGCTAATTTAAGCCAAATTTAGCAAAATAATTGTTAATTTCTATCATTTTAAAAATAATTAGAAATTATAAATAATTAAAAATAATTCCACCCACTAGCATTTTATAAAAATAACACACTCATAGAATTTGGGTTCTTTCGAAATTTCTGGCCATAACATTACATTTGATCCTGAGCGATCTCTATTCTAAAAATCTAGAGCAAAAGGAAAGCAATAAAAGGATGTTATATTTTAGTAAGGGATTCAAAATAAACTGTACAACAGATGCATGGATTCACTTAAATATTTTCAATTTTCTATAAATTTTTGAAAAATGACAGACTTTCGTTTATAAATAATGCGAATATAAACTACACTGGGATTTAAAACAATGTTTTTCAGTGAAAATTGATTAAAAATTGAACTGAATAAAATTTTTGATAACATTCTAATCGAGAGAAACAATATATCGATTTGTATATTGATTTTAAATGCAGAACAGATACAAAACAGTAGTGATACCAAACTTAAATCAAAATCGATCGGAAAATTTAATTGCTTCGATTGGATCATACTTTCTAAGAATTTTGTTGTAAACATACAAAATAGAAAACGTAATATTTGTTGAAAGTGTTAAGGCATTTAATGACTAAAATTAGAAACATGATTTGACGAACAGCAAGGCAACGGCAATTTTAGACCAAACTAATAAATATAAAGGTATTTCATTAGAGTTGTCTCTCATTAGACTAATAGTTGAACTCAAAAATTCAGTAATAATTAGAGATCATTATATACACGAAACTAATGAGCGATAAAAACATATGAAATAAGTTTGGGTTTTGTCTGAAAAGTATAAGATCACAAATTGAGCTAATATTGAATAACAGAGAAATTGCTTGCTATCACATATCTTAAGTAAAAAAGCAAATCGAAGTCAAGTTAGTAATCATTGTAAATTAAGGCTCAAAATATTGATTTTATTTGACTTCTTCCCTCAAATGCAAAATCAAATAATTTTATGAATGCAAATATGTGATAGAATTAGCATGGGAACCTGAAACTATTAAACTCTTGCAATTTTAAAACATACTCGTCCTAAAATAAAAGTTATTCGAAAAATTCTAAGTCTTTTTAGAAAAATAAAAATTCAAATTTTTTAGCGTTAAATGAAATTATATTTTTTCAGAAAAAGCATTGGAATCTTGGAAAATTTAATCAAATTATTCAAAATTTGACATTTTTCTTTTTTTGTGCCGAAAGTTTTTATAACAGAATTTGAGTTTTAAATTAAGGCTTAAAGTCTGAAACACTATTTTTTGATCTAAATTCTCGTACAGAAGTCAAATGAAAATTTTCGACAAATATAACGATGAGCTTAAATGACAAAAGTATAGGTCTTCTTAGACTCGTCTCATAATTCTCTAATATTCTCAACTGTCAGAGGCTTAAGAAGAAAAAATTATTTTGAAAATTTAAGATTAATCGCAAACAGTGATGTTTAACGGGAATAGTTTAGCCCTAAATACCATTGCGCAAATAATTAAACATCTGAAACCTTTAGGAATGGCCAGCTGAGATAAATACACGAGAAAGGTGACAAGAAAAATGTTAAAAATTAAGGTCTGAAACTCATCCCCGGAATCGAAGGCAATCAACATCTCTGGTATTAAATTACTTCGAATCTTAAAACGAAGAAAAGAAGAATTGAATTACACATCCATTAAGTCATTACTGGATAAACATTTTTTATTGAAGATAAATTAAAGGATTTCAAAAAGTTATTAACACTTTGCAAATAAATTACAAGAAGTTTTAAACTTGTTTTAGTCTTTTCAAGTAAAAAAACAATTATTAATGAAGATTCGGTTGTAATTTAGTTGCAATTTAAAGATATCAAATAGTCTTAATTAATGATGCGCAAAAAAAGAAAAGTATATCAGGATAGCTCTTACAAATAAATGATTACTATCATATCAGAAATCATCAAGTTCTTAACCGTTGAAGAGATGGATAAAATGTGACATTTTTCTCAAACCTTAAAGGGTAATAGAGAGTACTTTCTAAAAATGGCTGCCGTAAATGCTGCCCGATTTTGCGAGTTTCTTTCAAATTTTTATCTTAATTCCGTTAAATTTAGTTCAGTTTAGTTTAAATTACTTTTAATGTTTAAAGAATACTTTTCTCAAAAATATTGCAAACTTTCTAGATTTTCTGCAAATTTCGGGATTTATTTGCTGATTTAAGATATTTGGTACTGAATTAATCTTAATTTAACTGAATATGACAGGAGTGACAAGAATATGACAAGATGACTGCTTCCGGCCGACATTTTTGAAAAATAGTTTCCATAATACATTCTAACAGAGATGGCCAATGAAATTTTTTTAAAGGGAGGTATGAGGAGGGGTATTTTGCCAAGAGTCCTGGGGGTATGGGGTAGGGTAAAATGGCGGACGGAAATAGCGCCGGAAACGATTTTTTTTCAAAAATAGGCTTATTTCCGGTGTTTTTAAGCTTAAATTAGTCTATGCTATAGAACTATTCTGTAAGTTTAACTGTAAGAAATCCTAAGCTAAGTCTATGGGAAGAAATCCTATGTTTATCCAATTGCAGAACTGTAGGTCCACAGTTTTGGTTCATAACTTTGAGCAGATAAATTATTTTTTAAGAAGATTGGGCTATTCTGGCCTTAAATATGTTTTAATCCTAGCAATAAATTAATGTTTAAACAAAAATGTTTAATGTAATCAGAAAAATAATAAGGATAATAGCAATTGGTAATCACTCAGTTATGATAAGATTAAAATTCTAGAGCCACATATACCTGTGCATAATATTTGAAACAATCAAAGAATAGAATATCGGGTAATGCGGACCACATGGCAATTGTCAGTAGGACAATTGTACGGGAACGGCAGAAATAGCTCTGCGATTACCCATTTTAGTTCATTCAAAGAAGAAGTTGTTCTGAGATTCCCATGTTAAGTCAATAGTAGGGGAAATTTTCTGGGGGTACTTCCAACCTTTCGTCAGTGCCTGACCGCGAGTCGAGAGTCACCTGATATTCAAGGCTCTGCTTTTAAAGTCTAGAACCGATGGGGAGGTTTGAGTGCAAAACGTCTCTTATATCAGTTTTCTTTGAAATATTTTCAGACTTTCGCTAATTTATTTGTTTATAGCATTTCTATGTCGGACAGAGAGGTCTGCCACAAAATTCTGTCACAGAACCTCTCTGTCCGACATAGAAATGCTATAAACAAATAAATTAGCCAAAGTCTGAAAATATTTCACAAGAAACTGATTTGTAACATTTTGCAGAGGGCTGTACTTCGCCCTTCAGTAAACTGAAAATACCAACTCAGCGAGCTCCTTATCTTCTAAAATTAATTTATCTTCGGTGTTTTTAAGCTTAAATTAGCATTATAATAATATATTAAGGCTGTTCTTCAAGTTTAAAGGCCAAATTCCTTAAAATAAAGAACAAAATGGCTGATGTATGGATACCATATGTTAAAAATTTAGACTTTTGACCGACATTACCAAATAAATCCCAAAATTAACCCAAAATGGCCGCCTCGCTTTGCTAGGATAACCTTGTTAAGTCATAGTTCAAATTTATAGTTTATTGATAATAAATTCAGAAATGTGTGTTTTTTATTAGCCTACAAGTTTACATTAATACATGTTTACAAACAGAAGAGTTCCATGTATAATTTGAACAAAATTGATGTTCCGTTACATTTACATAATGAGCGACATTTTGGACAGCAATACTCCGATCAGTTTGACCGCACTTTTCCTATTGAATAAAAAAAACAAAATCAAAACAAATATTCAATCTGTATTAAATAAATTAAATTACCATGACCACATTCAAGCTACAGTTGGCACCTTCCCAAGTTCCACAACAGTATTTCCTTGTCGGCTTCATTTCATTGTCAGTGATGTTCCACTTCTCTTTTGCAGTCTCACTGCAATGTTCAAGACCATTAATAGATGCATTCAAGCAGGCCTTTGAAATCTCATTTGTCGCATATGTTTCTGTAGTGAATGCATAGGAATGGTAGGCCAGGACCAGCACAGCTAAAGACACTAAACACAACATTCTATTCATTTTTGAAAATTAATTCTAACTTGAGCTTACAACAACAAATTGTTTGTAATTATTATAGTGATCAGCTTAACGGTATTTATAGAGGAATCTTAACTATTAACCTTGATTGCACCTGTCAAATTTATTTCTTAAATTCATGAGTTAAAAATCGAGATTAAAATAGAATAGATTAAAAATCTGTTGCGAAATTGGAATAGACAAGGTCTCTTTAATTTTAATGCCTGTTAATTTTAAAAGATATTTTATAATAATAATATTAATCATAATTTCAAATATATTCTTGTGAAATAGGCTTAAATTGTAGTCTAGCTTACCGTTGAACTCGGTCAGTTTGGTATGTAATATTGTTTACACAATAACATTACATTTTTTGAAATTGGAAAAGCTTGTTATTTGCTGAAATAAACTTGTGATCTATTTTATAAAATTCCACGTGGACCATTATCATGTCTGATAATACCCCACCACAGCCTTTAATCTTGATTGTTGCATTCCAATTCTGTAACAATTAGTGTATTACAAACAGATTTAGGAAAATCCCTATTAAACTTGCTGTAGAGTTTGTAAATGATTTATTCCAAGTTTATCTAATAATCTTTTAGCTAATGATATTTTAAAGGTAAATACAGTTAACTTTCATCAATACAAAATAATTTGTTACTTAAAAGTTGCTTGAATTTAATTTTATCAACTATACAATTAAACTATATTTCTAAACAATTTACCTGATCATAATTAATTGTACTTTTTTAATAGATTTTTATCAATTATTCGCATTTATTTTGTTAATTATCCTATCGGTGATTTAAGGGATAAACAGGCTGGGCCACTCCCAATTTAGGATAGTGGTCACCTTTAACGAAACACTCATGTGCCTGGACAAATGAAAATTAATCCAGACATTATTGTAAACAATTAGACAGAATGAGTGAACTGACTATCGATAAGAATAAATTTTTTTAACGATTAAAATATTTCTAAATTTGTATTCAAATACTTTTATTTAAATCTCAAAAATATTTTATTTTGAAATTTTGGAAAGAATTTTTTTTTACAAAATTATTTCTTGAACATTTTATATCTAGTACTGAAAATATTTAAAACAGTATTAATAGGCAAAACAGCATCATTATACACTAGTTGAATTTCCATCAATATTTTATCAATATTTTATTTAAAATAAATTTTACTATTTAAATTTAAACTGAAAGTAAACTTTTAATGTGGTTTTTAATCTTTGAAATTAATAGCTGAATCTCTTCTGATATAAGAACCAGATGATCAAGCTTCGTATCATCATTATCAATTATTGATGAAAATCGATCTCCAATAATTGAAAATACATTATATTCACTCGAATATTTGCTAATTTTTAGATGGCACTGGTAAATATTAAAATCATTCTTGATGAAAATGTTTTCAAAATCAAAACGAGGAATGATTTGTGACGGAACAAATGGATCCATGTTTTTTCTAGGAATTAAGCTGGTGAAATTATAATTTTCAAAATGAAGACAGATTGGCCTATTATTACATTTTAATTCTATCCTTTGGCAAAATGCAGTTCCAAAGGTGTTTAGACTAAACTGCTTTGAAAGCTCTTCTACATTATTCGTGCTTAGATCTTGGTAAAATTGCCCATAAAACGAGTTTTTATAAAATTGGTCAGTTTCATCAATGAGCAAAGTTCTTTTGTCAATAAATCCACTAAATATATAGATAGGACGTTTAATGGCTATATGCGTGGCTATTATTGATGAATCTTCAGTCCATTTTTCAAAGTCTATAATTTTGTATTTCATTTCCCTATAAAACGTCGAATCGTAAGTTAATGTTATTTTAAACAAGCCCATTGCATAATTTCCTCCGATCAATTGACAATATTCTTTAAAAGGTTCTATTAATCTAAAAAACGTATTAAAGGTCAATAATCTGATCGTGGTGGAATACAGTTCCGAGCCAAATAATATCTGTGATATTGCATTGTAAAAGCTAGAAAAGTTTTGTTTCGTATTTCCAGGTGTATAATACTCCAGAAATACTGGCATAAGTTGTGATTTTACGTGCTCATTCTGATCAATATCATTAAATATATTTAGTTGAACTGGCTGCCTTGTTGATACAAAATTTGTTATTTCATCGATGAAAATGCTGAATGAGTCTAATAATAATAAAATATCATCGGAATCGTATGAAATTTTATCATCAATCAAATGAAAATAACAATTACTAATGAAATTCAAAATGATCTTGGAGAAATTTTCAGCAATCTTCAAAATTATATGAGTTGTTTTTGTTTCTGATGTCTGGTCTTTTATAAGTTGCTGGAGACTTTGCAATAACAAATGTGTTCTAACATTGTGGAGTTCAGTTTCATCTTCGAGTTTCAATTCATTAATCATGCTTAACTTAACGTCTAGATCATATTCGTATGGTTTATTGTTTTTGAATATTAAATTAGAGGTCTTAAATCCAGTTTTTTTTTCAAAATACTTATTTAAGATATCATCTTTGTCATTTCCTAAGATTAAAAATTTGTCCATGTCTATTTCATTTAATATTATTTGAACCAAAATATTATTTATGTTGAGTTTCCAATCATTATTAGATTTCAGCAAATCACAACTTGGTCTAACTTCTGGTGTTTTCGAAATCATTTGTAAGATTAATTTAAACAATTTACCAATCTTCCCTTTAATTTTTGTTTTTGAATAGTCTATTAGACAATCGTCTCTGAAAATACAAAATTTTATCTAGATAAATAAAAAAAATTATTTACCTACATTGATTTGTATTTCCGAATATTCTTTATGGTGTCTTTGAAGTCAAAAAGTTCAGTTGCGATAACACCGAGGCTATAGATATCTGACTTGAGATCATATTTACTTCTTTCAGATATGGGATCATAATTGTTGTAATCAATTACTTCAGGTGCCATATATTTCATTGTTCCGACACCTCTTGTATTTTGTGAACTATCGAGGAACCTTGATAATCCAAAGTCACATAATTTTATGAATCTGCCATCTACACCTTGGCAAACTAAAACGTTTTGAGGCTTAAGATCTCTGTGTATGATAGGAAGGTTCATTGAATGCAAATAATCAAGACAATTAATCAATTCTATAAATAGTTCGCTACGAATGTAGTATTTGAATGTTTGATATCTGTTTTCATCCAAATTGTTGATTAATTTTATTAATTCATCCAAATTTTGTGAACACAATTCCATCTGAATGTAGACAAATGTCATCAATTCATTGTTGAAAACCGTGCCTTCAGTCCACGAGTTTATGTATTTGACAACAAAATCACTTCTTAGTTCACTCATAATACGGATCTCTCTAAGGGTTGTCAGCAAATTATCTAGAAAAAATAATTTATGATTTTTAGAAAGTTTATCAATGGTTAACTATTTGCAGTATTTTCTGAGTGAACATACATCTATTGTAAAGAAAATTAAAATTATCAAGCCTAGAATTCTGAAATATAGATAAATAATGCTAGCAATAATCATAAATCTAGAAAATATTTGATCAAAATTATAATTTAACAAGACTAAACACACCTAAACTGGATTGGATATCTTTCAAGTGCATGGATTATATTTTTACCATTTATTTGGATCCTTTTAATTGCAAATAAATCATTCTTGGCTTTGCTCCTCACTTCATAAACAGTTGCGGATTGGCCTATTCCCAACTTTTTAATGACTTTAAATTGATCTTGGAATTTCATATGAAAAATGTTCTTGTAAATTTTAGTCAAGTGAAATAATTTTGATTTTAATTTGATTGCTGGTTGCATTAGAATTCCGTATTTAGTTATTTTTAGAGTTCCTTCAATTTTGTTGTGTTTATTTAGAAAGTAGTCATAAAATGTTTCAAAAATTGTTCTTTTAACATCATCTTTCATTAATCCAACTTCAAAAACAGCTCCTTTTCTTTGAAGTAAAACTAATTCACTATATAAGGATGGTGCTATATCAATAACTTGGTAGATTTGATTAATTATTTGGTTTAAATTTTTGTAAAGCAAAAATAATCCATCACTTGTTAAAATTGAAATTGTTGATTTACAATGTATAAACATTTTTACAATATATTTTTTTTCAATCGAAATTAAAATAGGAATGTCATATATTGTATGATCAAATTGACCACATACATAGGCACTTCCATCGCATGTTACAGCGCATGATGTATTTGTAAAGCAATAGATAAAATTGACTCTGCTTTTTGAAAAATCTAATCCAATCGGATTGTATATATCATCTTTAGATCTTATTCCGAGTTGACCCCACTTGTTATTACCCCATCCATATATAATGCCTTCTGCGGAAAGTCCCAAACAATGATGAGATCCGCAACAAATGTGAATAATATTTTTATCGTTAAAGAAAGATATTTTTTCAGGTTTGAGCTTAAAGTTTTTATCACTTTTATATCCACGGGCTAGTTCACCATATTTATTTCGTCCCCAACTAAATATTTCGTTTATATTGGTCCTTGCAAATACAAAACCAGTTCCATTGAAAATTTCTACAATATTTTGATGGCACAACTCATTTATTAATGTGTATTCATTAATTCGCATTTTATCTCCTAAACCAAGTATACCATGGTTATTATATCCTTTACCATACACATTGCCATCATACATTACAAATATGGCAGAATAATTCCCGGATAAATATTCTCCAAATTGATGATAATATTTCACCGTTGAATCAATATGTTCCGGAAAACAATTGAATATTCTGAAATTCTTCAAACTTTTCGAATGATCTTGAGTATTATAGAAATTATGAAATTCTTCGACATTCAAATATATTGTCTTAGAATCTTTAAAAAGTATATTAGAATCTGTCAAAGGCTTGAATTCATTAACTTTGTGATAAATTTTCGCATTTAAATGAATTGTTCCGAAAGTTCGCTGGTATTCAAATAAAAAATAGTCAAATACAGGGTATTAAGATTTATATGTAAACGAATTTGAACTTGAATCACCAAGCTAGTATGAATGGAAAATAAAACATT
>JAQIWP010002668.1:0-10364 GCA_034695525.1 Euzetes globulus
CATGAGTGTCAGAGTTTAATGTTTCTGTTCATGTTTCATTTACGGTTAATTTTCTATATAAATGTTTAAAATGCAATCCTTTTTCTAATTACAGTTCTTAACACTTTTGCATTCATTGCTTGAGAACTTATTCACGTGTTTTAAATGAAATAAAAAAGTTTTAGTTTTGCGAAATTTTATTGTTTATTATAATAGATTGGTTTTAATAGTAGAGTTTTCTATTAGAGTGACCTAAACATTGGTTGGTACAGGCTTATACAGGTTTGTTCATTAAACAAGGGCTCGTTATAAGGGACTATTTTTAACATCAATGCCTACAGAAGTATCTGTATTGAAGTGGATTTGGAATCTAAAAGTTGTTCACTATAAAGGAAAATTTATTATATATGATATTCATTATAATGGTATTCGAGTGTAGTTATCTTTAATACATTTTTTCAGGGAAAAATCTTTTTCAGATTGATGCATTAATTGCTTAAATAGATGATAAATATTTCTTTAATAGACATTAAAAAAGTATCGTCTTGGTGAAAGACTTTAATTATTCTTGTTATATTAAATGCAAATTTTAAGGCAAACATTAGTTTGAAATAAAAATGCTATTATTTGTCAAAATAGTATTTTTTGTCATAAATTATGAATATTTAATATTTGTTTGATCGAAATAGTTTTTGAATTATAAACTTGATTAGTATCAATTGCATTACTGGATCAATACAATCCTACATGTGCTATTATTTAACTTTTAAGCAAGATCAATTATTTTCTGTTAATTCTGGTAATGAAAATAAGTAAATTTAAGTAACTTTATCTGTACTAGAACTTATACTTTCAAAATTTATTAAAACTGATTCTTGATTAATCAGCGTAAGAATTTTATTTCAATAATTTACTCAGATTTAGAAACTGTAAAATGATGTTAAGTTCATTTTTGTATTCCTAAATTGCTTTGCAGGTGAAAGATGAATATAAGCAAAAATTTTGTTTTACAGTTTTTAAAACTAACTAAAATATTCACCTAAAAATCAAACTTTGATTATTCAAGATAGAATTACTTTACATAAATTTTGAGAATATAAGTTCTAAACCCAATCAAATTGTTCAATTTACGATTACTTTGAATAAAATATATTCAACTATCACCAAGATATTTAAATTCGAATTTTGAGAATTTTTATGTGTTTTGGCTTATTAAGATCAATTAGGATCATGAAAATGGCAAAAATACCTAATTCTTTAATTTTTGTAATCTTTAATTACAATTAAAATTTTATAGATTACTTTAATAGTTTTTAAGATTTTAGCAAAAATGTTTAGTGGTGTTAAAATAAATTTAGCTAGGCGAACCAAAATTTGGGAAAATACTATTATTTAAATTAAGTGTAGATTCTTAATATAAAATATTTCTATTCTAAGGGGGTTTCCCACCCGGTCTCATACATTAACAAAAGCACTGTATTAAAACTGGCCCTCATATGAAGTAAATCACCAAACTAAAGATGCTCTCCCTAAATTACAAAATCTGGTATAAAATCAATTTTTTAAAATTAGTTAAACTTGATAAAATGTCGATCAAGAAAGAAATGATTTGATCTTCAATAATACGCATTAATAGATAGTCAATATTTCTTTAATAAACACGAAAAAAATGTAAGTCATATGTAATTCAAATTGAATGAATTGTTTTGTTAACAATTTTTGTGTGAATTAATTGCTTTTATTAATTGAGTAAACAATTTCTTGAATTAAATGAGAAGATAATCATTATATATAGTGTAGAATATATATAATATATAGAAAATATATGGTTTTGCTGCGCTTTTTGATACAATTTTTAAGTTTCAGCAGGGACAGACAGTGGACTGTTTAATTTCAAGATCATATTTTCAAAGAACTTAACTGAATTAGCTGTTAATCCATTAATCAAAAGTTAGTAACTTATGTTATAATTTCTTTAGTCAAAAGTATATTCATGTTGGTAACTTATGCAATCCCTCTTATATAACATGCATATTTTAAGGCAAACATTTGTATTAAATATAAATACCAATATTTATGTGAAAAATTGTATTTTTTAATTATTAATGAAATATAAATATTTGTTTAATCGAAATTATCCTGAAATATAACGTTGAATAGGTATTAATTTTAATCTGGGTTGTTCCAAGTCCATAACTTTGGTCGGTATTCTAAATAATCCTGGTTGTTAAAGTTATTTTTTAATATTAAAGTACAAAGCTGAAGCTCGCTTAAAATTTCTCAATGATCAGGAAAATATTCTTTACTTTCACCAATTATTCTTCAATAAGTTTCAAATTCTGTCCGGATCTTTCAAGATTTGGTTAACTTAAGCTGTGTTTCACATCAAAATACAGGACTGGCTATTAGGACTGGTCTCGGGCTCTGGTTTTGGCTTGATTTGGTCGACACCATAAAAGCCGACATCAAAGTACAGTTTGATCGCAAAGTATAGGTTCCTATTGATGGTCAGCTGCGACGAAGAGATGGCCTGAAAACTCTGATCGGTGTTCGACTCTAACGACGACTTCAGGCCATTGGCCGACAAAACAAAAACTGTTTCGCAGTTCAATAGAAGCCATTTGTACTGATGTTCTGCCGTCCACTCCTCTCTGGCCATGAAGTCGCACAGACTTTTCTTCACCTCTGCATAGGACTTGTGTATAACTAACGCCCGATTCTCCAAATAAAGAGGCGGAGGAGGCGGAAGGGTTGAGCTGATGGGTATATCCGATGGCGCATCTTTAGGCTTTGTGTAGACAATGCGTAGAATCCGAATAAAGTCACCCGTCTCTCTTGTTATGGCCATTTGTTTGGTGTCTATGGTAACCACTTGAAAGCGAAAGAAACATTTAAAGTACCATTCAATTTATATTCAAGGTATATTCAATTTAACTCTATAAACTAACAGGTTAACCTGGGGCCCAGGATCACAATTAACCTAGCTCACCTTTCCTTTCCCAGAACATTTTGTATAAAATAATTCAATTCTTACTTGATTTGAGTTTTACATCAATAGAAGAAGAGCTACAAAAATTGATTTCTGGATTTTCGGAGAACCATTTGGAGGCTTTCCTCAGCACATCCGTCTGTGTCTCAAACTTTGGCCTCTTAAACAGATTGCCGCCGGCTATACACTCGGGCACAAAGTCGGCCAAACCGATCTCATCCTCATGTATTGGTCCCAAAGCGTAGAATATTCTTAAAACGTATAGAATTTTGCCGATCCATGTCTTGGACTGAGTGCTGTCTTCCTCAATGGTCCAGTCCTGCTGTGCACAACAGGCCAGTGTCTGAACAGTCAATATTTTTCCGTGTATTTCCTCGTTTCTAATGCTTTGGTTAACTCTTTCGACAACGGAATCAATATTTTCAAACTCATTATCTTTGAGACGTTTGGGCACAAAGTCTTTGTACTGTATTTGTGGAATAATTGGCCGGAGTTTGTCGGCCGGACTGGTCTCGAATCGTTTGATCCATAAGCGCAACAGTTGAACCTTGAATTGTACAGGTACTCGACTCTGGCTTAGAGTGCTGTGCACTCGGGCAACATTCTGCGACTGGTCCTCTGTTATAGTGAATGTGTTGAGTATTTGCTTGCACTCAATTTCACCCCGGTCACTGACAATCACTTCAATTATGGCGGGAAGGGTCTCACAACCGATAACATCCCAACAGTCAGTCCTTTGCAGCCATTTGTTGGAGAATTCAATTAATTCCCTGAAATATTTCCAAAATTGTTTACTACTTTTAAAATCGATATTAATTTTTGCGAATTTAAAATTAGAAACAGTTTAACAACTTTTCGGAAAACTTTTGAACTAGGGGGCAAACAAGGTTAGAATATCTTAATCATATTTTATATTTAGAATTTAGACCTAATTTAATTAACATCAATTTCACAAACTTTGATTCTGCTTGGTAATTTATTTTTAACAAAGAAATTTTTCTAAAATCTCAAAACTACCGAGATAATCTGTAAAATCTTTACTTGTAATTAAAGAATACAGCAATCAAAGAATTAGGTTTCTTGGTTTTTTAAAAATTTTTGCTTATTTGATCTTAGTAAGCAAAAACACATGATAATTCTCAAAATTCGAATTAAGTTATCTTGGCGATAGTCAAATATAACTTATCTTAAATAGCCGTAAATTAAACAAAATAAAAAGGACATTTGCTTAAGAAAAGCTATGAAACAAAAATGTAATACATAATTAGATGAATTGAAAACTTTATTTGCAGTTTCTAAATCAAAATAAAAGAAGTTTGCCAATTAATTGTAAATGCCTTATTATGTTTTATCTTGTTAATAAAACATTATTTCTGATATTTAATCTTGAGGAATGTTTATCGATAGAAAACATAACGGTATAATTAGCTCTGGTATACAAATCATTAAACTTTTATCGATATATAAAAATGTTTTCCATGGTAACTCAGACAACAAATTTTCAAAATAGTATTTTCCTTGCTGAACTAGCAAAAAATACTTAAAAGAAATTGAATTAATCAATAATGAAAACTTACGAATAACTGACACTTTGGAGGCCTTCAAACTTTACTATTTTAAGTATGGGTGCGAAATCAACAAATGTGACTGCACACTTTTCTGGCAGATCTCTATCAAACACTATAATGTCGTCAATGTTAGCTTGTTTTTCCATCAATTTTTTCTCTTGCACCTTCATAGTTAGCAAGGACAAACCTCGAGCCATTCCAAAAGCTAAATTGTCTACTTAAAAAAACTAATTTCACTTTAACACAAAAGTGTCTGTACTTATACAAATATGTCCTTGTATTTAATATTGTGCGCACGCACTAACACATGAGAATTTCTAATGCCCATGTTGGTTTCATCATTAGCAATTTATTATTAATTGCGTTTAACTATGGGTTATCTTGAATAAAATAAAAATACTCGACACTCACGAATAACAGAAGCTTTGAAGATGTCCTATGTTAAATTTAACAATATGGGCAAAATCAACAAATGTACATGCATAACTCTCAGCCAGATAGTTATCGAACACTAGAATGTCATCCATTCTCGATTGCTTCGCCAGGAACAATTCATGAGAACTATTTATGTATAAGTGCTTATAAACCCCGAACATTTTGAATAAATTCTTGTCATCTTGTAGGATTTTATTTAATGTATTGAAACATGTTAATATCGTGATACAGCCTAATGAAAAATTGAAACAAAACTAATTGTCCATGACAACAAACTTGTGCACACGCACACGTTAACAAGAATTTATTATTAACAGGATTATTTATCCCTTTTAGCGTTTAGCTACTTGGTTACTCATGTCATGGGAATAATTAACAAGAATTACAAATAGCAGACACTTCTAAGACTTTTCCTACCTACAAATTTAACATTACATGAAAAGTGAACAAATGTGCATGCACAACACATTGGAAGATTATTGTCAAACTGTAAACCTAGAATTTTAACCATTCTCGATTGTTTCTCCATTTTATAATGACAATTTTTCATGACAAAGTGATCATATTTACCATGCCACTCACCAAAAATTTTAAATGATATTTGTTCAATGTCAATAAACATGTAAGCGAGCACAGAATTTCCAGAATTTAAATCATAACTCATTTTTTACAAATTGTAGTTCATTTTAGTCAATATTAGCAAGATTAAAAACTTACGAATAGCTGACACTAGCAAGGCCTTGATGCTTCACCACTTTCATTGTGGGTGCAAAGTCAACAAATGTGAATGTACAATTTTTCGGCAGATCTGCATCAAAAGCTATAATATCATCGATTCTCAATTGTTTTTCATTGAACCTTTTTTCAAGCGATTTTCTCATAATAACTTGTCCCGCCATTTTGCCTGACTAAATAATTTTCTTTAAACGGCAAAATTACTAGCTATCAACAAAAAATCAAAACAAAAGCTAACAGTGCACTTTATTCTGACTCATAGACGTGCGCACAGTATTCTTACCATTATTGATCAGAATATTCTGCATTGTTTGCCAGACATATTCAAGCACACAATGAATTCATTCTTTTATAATTCAAATAAAACTTTGAAATAAGTCTCTGTTTAAATATGAATGACCGAAATTCTTTCGAAATTTATAGGTGCAAAATCAATAATTGCGCTTGCACAACATATTAGAAAATCATTGTCTAGCACTTAAGTTTTAGCCATTTCAATTGTTTCTCCATGAACAATTTATAAAAAGAATGTTTCAGGATGAAATGGTTATATTAAATGATATTTATCATACAACTCACCAAAAATCTAAATATTTTTAATATATTTTTTCTGATAAAGTGAACTTTGTCATATGATAAACATGCTCAATTCATTGCAAATAACCGTAACTCAAAATTGACTAGTTATAAACATGTGCGCGCACACAGAATCTCTAGGATTTAAATCATTATTTTATACCATTTTCAGTTCAAATAAAATGTTAAAATTAATATTAGCAAGATCAAATACTCACGGATAGCTGACACTTGTAAGGCCTTGATGCTTCACCACTTTCATTGTGGGCGCAAAGTCAACAAATGTGAATGTACAATTTTTCGGCAGATCTTGATCAAACGTTAGAATATCATCGATTCGCAATTGTTTTTCATTGAACCATTTTTCATGCGATTTTCTCATAATTCCCATCATTTTACCTAGCTAATTAATGTTTTCCCTAAACGACTAAATTACTAGCTATCAACAAAAACAAAATCAAAACAAAAGCTAACTGTCCATTTATTCTAGGCCCTGCGCACAGTATTCTTATGATTATTGATCAGAATATTCTGCATTATTTGACAGACATACGACAATTCTATGAATTAATTCTTTTATAATTCAAATAAGACTTTGAAATAAGTTTGTTTATAAATGATCAAGGTTATTTGTTCTTCCGACTTTAGAAAACCGTTGAAAAATTTCAGGGGGACGGGTTTGGGAATTTCTAAAATTTCATAGAAATCTGCCATCAAAAATCCTTTCCTTGGTAATTCAGTTAATTAGAGATTTGAAATGATATTCTAGCTCAAATCACAGTGAGTTTTCTTTTACTCACTCTTGATGCTTGGTTTTAACTTTCATCTTTTAAAATAAATTCAGTTGTGATTGCATTTGTCAATTCAGTCTTTAATACTTTGATGTTTACTTCAATTTGTGAATTAATTTAAATATTGAATACATTTGAAAATGACTTATATTTCATTTAAATAATTAATAAAAATCAGATATTTAGATGAGTAAAGTGTTTTTAAAAATTAAATTATATGTATTCCAAACATTAATTATAGATTAAGACATTAAGAGATGACATTTTTGGTAAAAGCAATGTAAAATTTTAAGTTAATGTGAATACAATCTATCCTCAATTTGAGTTTTGGAATATATTTAGGGTGGAACAAAAGAACATTTCTAGAGAAAGTTTCTAGAAACGTTTCCAGCCAAAATTATTCGTTTCTCGATCGAGAAATATTCAAATATATTTTAAAATATAATAAATTATAAACTTCTAAAAGATAATTTGAATATCCCCATGCCCACCCCCTGCATGAGTAACATATGCATCCCATTAGATACAGTGTTAAACTATAAAAACCATTTGAAAACTATAAACCTCCCACTAAATACACCGTTTATATGGACCTCCCATAGAAGAGAAAATTTCTCTTTATTTTAGAATATTTTTCGAAATAATTCTCCTAAAAAAGATAATTTCTATTTCAACCCACTTTGAATCTATTTTAGAGTCCTAATCCGAGAATAGACTGTATCATTAAATAGATGGTTTTGTTAACAGTTTTGTTGTAAAATGAATTGCAGAATATTCTGTATATTAATAATAGAATAAATATTATTCTGAATTTCACACAAATATGAAATTTATCATTAAATATATATAATTTTAGAATTGAATAAAAAAACATTGTTGCAATTAATCTTTTGAAACAGGAAATAGTACCAAGAGGCAAGTCTTAAATGTTTAAAGATTATCACAAGCAAAATGTTTGATTATAATAATTATCATAACTATTAAATTCTAACTAATTTTTGGACAGAAAGAGTCATTTTAAGTGGTTTTTATGGTAAATTCCGAGCAAATTGTTAGCAAAATGTAAAATTCATCATCACCTTGGTGATCAATGTTTTATTGGATGCATATTTAAGGCAAAAGAGCAAAAAATCAATATATTTGTCCTTATTCTTATCTGAATTATATAAACAATCCAATTGAATTGTTTTGTGAAAAGTTTAACTGTTAAATCGAAAATTCAATCTTGGACGCCTTAGTTTCAAATGCAAACGTGAATAAATGAACGTGCTTGAAAAGTAAGCTAGCAAATTTCTTTCAAATGAGTTACTTATTTATGCACATTTGAAAGAAATTTTAGCTGTACTTGAATTCCTGAGTTTCATAATGTAATGGTTTGTAAAATTGTTCAAGATAATATTGCATATTAATAAATAGCCATAGCATTCAATCGTGGTATTTAAGTTTCAAATATACTATCTCAATTATTTGTGAATATTTTTTAAAAAATGTACAGAACAATTTTCACCATCCTTATTAATTTTCAATTATCTGTATATTGGAACTGACCGAACTGAACAGGATCATCTTGGTGAAATTTTAAATGTTTTACAAAATTAAGTTAACATATTTCATGTTTAATTGGGAATGTTCTGGTGCTCAGAATATCATGTGCATTTTCCAAAATAGGTTAAGACAGTCCGATTTCGGCCGTCCGTATTGGTCAACCCTGGCTGTATCTTATGGTTGCTCAGCTCAACAATTGCATGCTTACTTATGCTATTTGCACCAACAGCCACAGAAGCCTTTGCCTCGACTGGTTGCACTCGACTTGTCACTATCATCTAATTGATCCTCTCCCTCGGCACACACATCATAATATAGTTTGATGGCGCAGAACAGGTTCCGATTGATGGCCAACTTAGACGACGACACCGATTGAAAGCTCTGATCGCTATTCGACTCTAAGGTCTTTTGCATACCATTGGGTGACATAACAAACACCGTCTCGCTGTGCAGTAGAAGCCATCTGTTGGCCCGTTGTCCCGTCCACTCCTCACCCGTTAGGAAGTCGGCCACAGTCTTCTTCACATCAGCATAGGATTTGTGTATAACAAAGGGTCGGCCACTTAAATAAACGGCCGGTCGAGACGCTGGACCTTCAGTCCGGACGTCCTTCGGTTTGGTGTATGCGATGCGTATGATTCGGATGAAATCTCCCGTCTCTCTCGTTATTGACATCTGTTTGGTGTCTATAGAATCCACTTTTGAAGAAACAGGCTTAGAACTCTTTTATTAAGTCAAAAATGAGCATGCTAAAGTTGTTGTGCAAGTAATGTTTACAAATAAATGCTTACGTGACTTGATTTTGACATCAATAGAGGAAGTGTTGCATAAATTATACTCTGAATTATTTGAAAGCCATTTGGAGGCCTTCCTCAGCACAGCCGTCTGTGTCTCAAACTTTGGTCTTTGGAACAGGCTTCCCTTGGTCAGACAATCGGGCACAAAGTCGATGACACCAATCTCTTCAGCACTTATCTCCTCCAAAGCGTAGAATACCCTTAAAATATTGACAAACTTTCCAATCCATGTCCTGGTCTGAGTACTCTCCTCGTCTATAGACCAGTCGGAGCCAGCACTGCAGGCCAGGGTCTGGACAGTCAATACCTTTCCTCGTATTTCCCCTTTTCTTATGCTCTGATTAACTCTTTCCAAAACAGAATCAATATTTTCAAACTCATTGTCATTAAGACGTTTGGGCGAAAAGTCTTCGTATTGTATCACTGGTCGGGCTCTTTCACTATCCAGTCGTCTGATCCACAGCCGCAACATTTTGACCCGGAACTGAACCGGCACCCGTCTCTGGGTCAGTTTGTTGTGGACATTGGCAAAGTCCTGGGACGGGTCCTCCGTTATTGAATAGGTGTTCAGTATTTGTCTGCTCTCGATGTTTCCGGCGTCGCTGACTATCACTTCGATGACCGCCGGAAGGGTCTCACAGCTGATCACATCCCAACAGTGGCTCTTCTTTAGCCATTGGTTCGAGAAATCAACGATTTCTCTGCAATTGTTTGCAAAACATTTTAGAAGTTTTGAAAAACAATTATTTTTTTCAAATGATTTAGAGATGAATAGTTGTGGGATAACATGACTTTTAAATTGAAAGAACAAATTCACAATTTTGTGGGAAGTCTATACCAGTCTAAGTATTTGTGAAATAAACAGTTTCTGTAAAATATTTGAATGTTCTGCTAATTAATTTATGGCTGATATTCGATCGGATCCGTCTCTGACTTTCCGCTCACTGTA
>JAQIWP010002669.1:0-10360 GCA_034695525.1 Euzetes globulus
TCATAGATGTTTTCTATCATTTTTATGAACTGATAATTGCAGGGGTGTACAAAGTTAGGGAATTTTCTGAGATATCCACTTAGGTCTGAGATTTGATGATTTATCCCCCTAGCTTAAAAAATTGTCGTAAAAAAGTTAACGAGGAACCTACGGGTATATTCGGAGCATGTTTTGGATGTTTCCAAGAACCAAGGTAGTTTCAAAAATAATCATGTTTTTTTTGGAATAAAAAGTCCGGCTACTGGACACTTTAATAATTAATTGAAGTTTCAATTTGGGTGAAAATATGAGCCATCATTTTTGCTGAGACACCAAAGCATTCAATTGTGAAAGTGGCTCTACAATGCTAATCCCATAGCAATACTCAAGATAAAACTTTCAATCAACTCTGATCAGTAGCAGGATACTTCAAACCAAATAGGCATGAATATTTTAGAAATTACCTTGGCTCTTTGAAACATTCAAAACATTCTCAGAATATACCCTTAGGTTCCTCATAAGTATTATTTTATGCTCTTTGGGAACACAGAATTTAAAAATTACCGGATCGGGTTCTAAGCCATTACATGTGCCCAGAATTATGTCGTATTCATTAGTCATCTGCAGAAATCTGACCACAACTAAAAAGAGGTCAATGATCGCCATTTTTTCGCCCAAACAACTACGACGTCCGACACCGAATGGGATGTAAGCCGTGGGACGAGTTGTTATGAATTCCCCATTTTCTAAGAACCTCTCGGGTGTGAACTCCTTTGGGTTCGACCAATACTTTTCATCGGTTAATATCATTCCCTGATATACGATAACACCGTTTCCTTTGGGTATTCTATAGTCACCTGAAATCAAATTTATATTAAATTTATGAACTTATAGACTGAATACAGATATTTTAACCTATTCTACAGTTGACCATAGCTTTGTGTGGAATTGCAGTGGGACTGATATTTCTCAGCCTCATTATCTCTGTTATAAAAGCCATGACATAATGGCAGCGATTCCTGTCCTCATGAGTTGCAATTCTGTCTCCGATTTCACTCTCAATCTCTTGTCTCAACTTTTTCTGTAAATCAGGATAGTATGCGATATAGAGGACTATCCAGGTTAGGGTGTGCTGAGCTGCGCTGATACCGGCAATAAACAAGTCGTTAACCCACATGGTCAGATTTTTGTCGGTCAGACAAGTAATTAAATCTTTGTCTTCTTTAATGGCATTATTCTTAGCAGTGATGAGCGCATCACAAAAGTCCCGTTCAATCGACTCGTCGTAGTCTTCGTAATGACGAATAAAATTTTCATACGTTATGTCATTGAAATCGTTTAGAGTATTGTCTAAAATTTTAACCATCTTCTTATAAAATATTTTCATGACGGGTGAAATTTCCGCAATTGCAAGCATGGAACCAGCTTCTTTAAAGAAATCCTTAAATAAATATTTCATCTTTTTGAATTCTTCATCTTTCATTGAATGGCTAAATAAAATTGATTTAATTAGAACATTATTGATCAAATGATGCTAATTATTAAAATGAAAGTGCATGTTAGTCTTATGACATACTTTTTTCCGAAAGCAGTTTCAGCCGTGATGTTCAAGAAGATTATATAAATATAATCGTCGGGACTAAATTCCTTATTAACTCCCTCTTTGTCTATAATCAGTTTAACCGTTTTGTCCACGCAATCACTTATCAAAAATGCAAGTTGGTCATTCATTGAAAATTTCCTAAAATTAAAAAAAATAATTAAACAAGGACAAAAATACTCAATTCACCAGAGATGGCTTCTAGGGGCTGTATTTAATTTTCTCTAAACTGAAAATATCCAGACTACTTCCGGTAAGGAAAGCAAGCACAAAATTTTTGGGTAATTCTGCAAATCTTAGAAATGCTGACCATAAATTAGCCAAGTTGTTTTCTATCTCAAAGAATTTAACCTTTAAACTTGCAAAATATATTATTTAAGTTAATTTAGGTTCAAAACCACCTAAATTAGGCTTGTTAAAACGAAAAAATGCCGTTTATTATTTTCATATTTGTCTTCCCAAAACACCACCTTGATCTTTTGTCAAAAAACCCCTACCCTTAAAAATGGTGATTTTCCATCTCTGTTGTTCACTTACACGGCAGAAGACTTAGAAACATATCTTAACGCTTCATATACAGGTCCACAATTAGTGAATCCAACATCTTGGTATTTGTCATTTGAGAAGTAACTTCCTGGAAAGAAAATAAAATTTTAGAATTACTTTCAAAATTTGACCTAGCTCACCAAATAGTGTTACTGGTCTACCGGACAACTCATTTTTGAGGAAAGCCTCCCGCACTATGTCTAAGTCTGAAATGATGACAACAGGTTTGTCGCCCATCCAGAAGGTGAACACTGGGCCATACGTTTTCGCCAGATTTCTCATCACATCATCCAAATGGACCTTGCCACCGAATGCTTCAATTAAACAAAGTTATTTTTCTTTAAGATTGTCTACAGGTTTTAAGATACCTTACCCAATATATTGCCAATAATTGGTAATGGGATGGGTCCGGGAGGAAGAGTCCAAACTTTGATATAAAAGGCCAACACTTTATAGATCACATAACCAATGAATAAACTGATTAAAATAATCCACAAATCATTGAATGAATCATTGAGTAAACATGTAATAAATGTATACGGGGAAATTTTCAAATTATTAGTTCATTTCCATTAAAATTAGCAATGCCATCACAACCAAAAAAGACTTACAAACAAAAGGCTATAGTAAAGCATTTAGATGTTAATAAAATGAAAGCTATTTTGGAAGTAAAATGTGTTTGTCTCATATCTTTGGCTTTGACAGGTTTTAAAGCAACAGGTGGAAAATTTGTTATGGCACAGCAATTTAGCTCTAATTTTACCCCTTATTCTCGAAATGTCTAAACTGTTAGCTGATATACTGTGAGGAAATTTATTATCATTTGAAACAATTGTTTTTCACTTTAAGTGAATTCCTGTGAAAAGTATAAAATCTGATGTAAATCAAGTCATAAGACATTCATTTTCTGTCTTTCCTTCCTCACTTTTATTCATATATTTAATAAATTCTTGTCATTAATCGCTCAAAAATGTAATACTTTTAGTCGACTATACTTTTGTAACTCCAAGTCATCACTAATTTTTAATAAAATCATCACTTTTTTTAAATTCCTGGTCATCTCACTCAAATCCTTGGCTATCTCTGACACTGGAAACATGTTCTTTAACAAATTTACAGATATTTACTCGTCGTGGTTGAGTTTAGAACTGTCATTAACTTAAAAAAATAACAGAACTGAACACATTGAAGGAAAATAAAAGAGTGCTTAATTTTAGGACAATATTTGGTAACCATTTGTGTTATAAGTAAAATTTTAAAAATTAATATAAGTTTGAATAAAAAATTAATAAATATTTGGAGAGAAATTGAGTAATTCTAAAGATAAGTAAAGTTTATAGCAAAAATAAAATTTGAATTTGATGTCGGACCTGAAATTGCCTTTCAGCAATACAAGTTTAAGTAATAGATGTTGCTTAATTGTTGCTTAATTGAGCTAATTAACACTTTAAATTGCAAATCAACTTTATTCATTAATTTTGGTCATAGCTTTGAATAGGACTTTATAACTGATCACAAGATATGGGTGTCTTTAAGAATGATTTATAAAGATATAGCAAATAAATGTTTTTGACCGAAAACCCTGAAATAAGTTATAATAACGTCTTTTTGAGTCACGCTTTAGTGTAAACTAAATTATTATTCTAATTTTAAACTTATCTATTATGTCGACCAAATGTTGATCTGACCAAGTCATATATTCAACTATTCCTGATCAAAGGAATAAATGATAAAAATATATTAAACTTGGCAAGGGCTGAATAGGTATTGAGTGAGCTCACAGAATGTCCCAATAAGTCCAAACACTTCCAAGTGAACTTATTTGAAACTTGCATGGTGCCAAATAATATGATCTCTTATTCTCCTCCATCTATGTTCAATATTTTATAACTTTAATTACTTATCACTTTATTATCTAGATAATAATCACTAAAGCTCTTAGTGTCAAAATTTTAGAACAAGTTATTTGCACCAAGAGCGCTAATATATTCACATTAAGCTAAAAATGTACCAAATTATCCAGTATATTCTCATGTTTAAAAATATTTGGCAGATTTGAAAATGTATAAATTTTAAACAAGTTATTCCGTGTCAATTTACTTTTTAATTTTAAAAAATTCTGATAGGATATTTTTTGAAATGGTAAAATTTATATGAGATATTTCATGAATTCAAGATTATTTACAAATTTCAATTCAATAAAATTATTTGTTTTCTCCTAAAATGATCAATTTTTATTTATCTAAAAAAACTAGAAAGCTTATAAATAGATTCGGACTCACAGATGAAATAATATTTTTTTAAAAGTTAAAATAATAATAGTGTGGCTAAAGTAGGTCTTTAGCGCTTTTCGAGTATCGGAGAGACAATAGAGTCGAGAGTTATAGGTATGAGTTCGGTGTAACAGAACAACAGTAAAGACGTTACGTCGTCTTAGTTCGAGACCAGAGGTTACTAAGGAAACCTAGGCGCACAGGCTAATAAAGACTGACGCTTCGGCGGTTAGACTAACTTTCAATGAACTAAACGGTTATAAAATATAACTTATGAGGGAAAAGCATGAATAATGTTATTTTGGACAACATGTCCTTACATTTTATGTAATGTTTATCGAAAGCTTTGAATACAATTAAAATGTCTTAAGTGCCATTAATTATGATTATAATTAGTCGAGGTTTTGATAGGTATGGTTATCTTTGATTTTGTGAACAACGATTGGATTTACAATAAGTTCTTAATTGGTTTTAATTACTTTTAGTTATTCTAATTGTGTTTATAAGACTCATTGCTTGTACTGAGGAGTACGTGATATACACTCAGTTTGAATACAATTGACTATAAGTTGTGTTATAAAACGTGTGGTCAATGAGTTAGTGTTGGCTACTGACTGAATGTGTGGAAAATAGTTTGACAACTGATTGAATGTCAGTGTTTGGGCACACTATTATTAATAATCTATTAAGACAGAATTGAAAAGATCAAAATTTGTAGTTATTTATTTTAACTAAATCAGCTCCTTGGTTATTTATAATTAATTAAGTGTAATCGATGCGTTATGTGATTAAAAACATATCCGTTGTATAAACCTATAATTTAAACAACAAATAATTTCATTAAAAATAATGATTTTTATGGTATTCTTCATTGTTTTATTTGTAACCGGCTCAATCTATTTTGGTAAGGCTGCATATTAAATAGCAGACATATTAAATAAGTTGATATTATATTTGATTCATCCTGGAAAAGTAGAAAAATGTGGTCCAAATGAAAAGTTTAGTCATTGTGGTGCTAATTGTCAGCCAACCTGTGCAGACCGTGGCAGTTCGTCATGAAATGTGTCATTTTAATCTGTTCACCATGCTGCATTTGCTGCATTTGCAAGAGCTATTTTACAAAAAATGGTACAGACATAAGGCGAAAAAATGTGTTTCTTCTGAAGAGTGTGCAAGATTAAAGGAATGATTAGAATTTATCGCAATTTTAAGCCATAATTCTAATCTTGTAATATTCCAAATCAGTAATCAATAACGTGCTAATTATAAAGAGGACAAATAAATAACATTGAATTAAGATTTCTTAAAGTTTTCATGATAATTAACCAACTTTATTTTGTTAAAGATTATAATACAAATAATAATTTAAAATTGTAGGTTTCCCAATAAAATAACATTTTGATCCTATCAAGATTTAGAGATGGTGGTATAAAGATGCCAAATATTTCCTAAGTGGGTTTATAGATATACAATTCATTTAGTGTTATACATGATTTAATACTTATACTGTAACGCCATAACAGTGTTTACCAATTAAACACTACAGAAAATTCATTTTTTTTGCAAACTTGTTCATCTGCTAGACCTTTAAATCATCCAGGCCTTGATCAACTAAAATCATATGAAGAACAGTTGAAATTAAAGGGACAATTGGTTCCAATTCTGAAACCAATTCCATCGGTTCACAGGCTAGGTCAGCTAACAGATTAATATAGTTTTTGCCGTATAATTTTAATTCTTTGCTCAGCCTTTAAACTTTTTAATGGGCTTTATTTGGTTAAGTTGCAGGATGCAAATTAAATCTGTGTTAAACCAAACAAA
Source organism: Euzetes globulus (assembly GCA_034695525.1). Classification (NCBI taxonomy): domain Eukaryota; kingdom Metazoa; phylum Arthropoda; class Arachnida; order Sarcoptiformes; family Euzetidae; genus Euzetes; species Euzetes globulus. The sequence continues at coordinate 6,220 of JAQIWP010002669.1, forward strand.
AAATTAATTTTGTAACTAATCTAATAAATAAATATTTAAATTATTACAACTTTATCGGTTTATTCTAAGCTTTGACATATCTAGGATAAGAATTAAAGTACCTCAACAAATAAACTTATATAGTCCTTCGGTCGGGTTCGGTGAATTGAGGGATTATATAATCCCAGGGAGCAGGATCTAAATAATATAAAATAACTCTTGTTGTATTTAAATTTAATTAATCAACTTTTATATGACTTTTATCTCATTTTTAAATAATTTATTTTAATCAAAAGTTAAATTATTAAAATAATTGGATAAAGTTCTTCAGTCAAAGCTGGTCTTAATTTTGTCACCAATTTTTCACTTAATTATAAAGCATTCCTACTTTTTGTAGACATTTTTAATTATCTGAATTGCTTTTATTTATTTATTATACTATCATTGGATGAATAATTCAGAGTTGAAGTTCAAGTTATAGTTCTTTATAAATGAAGGATAATATTGAGATCTAAAATACACTGAAATCTATTACAATGGTTTCAGTATATGAGGGATAATAACGAGAGGACTATATCGAGATGGAAAACAACGGGAACTTTTAACATTGTTGTTTATGGAAACGGCTTTGGTTTTAGCATTGTTTTAGTTTTAAACTTATTGATTTTATAAGTATTGAGATTTATAAAAATTGAATTTTTATTTCAAGCCAATCAACCTGGATAAATTTATTCAGTTTAAATAAAATTCTTTTTCTTTTTATGTCTCTGTCATGTGACTTTTTAGAAACTAAATGAAATAAGCTCTTTTCAGTTTTGAAGTAAGGAAAACAGGAAGAATTTATTTATACTAAAAGAGTTGTTAAAAGAATACTATTTATTTGGGTATAACTAGTTAATTCTATTTCTATTTACGTCAGGCCTTTATTTGGGAATAAAAACTTAGCTAGACAAATAAGGTAAAGGAAATTATTTAAAAAATCCTTTTAATAACTAAGAATTTAGAATGTTCAATTAAGCAAGTAAATTTTTCAAATTGCAAATAAAATAACAGAGCTTATTAAGAACAAATTTGATTAGAATATGAATTTTTAATTTTTAATTTTTAATTTTAAATTACAAATATTCAAGAACTTTGAAAACATTTTCATGAGTAAAAATATCAAAATATTTTCAAAAATCTATTGTAAGTTCTATAACAATGTTATTTATTTTGATCAAACGAACAACCTTGTTTATTCATAACTAATTAAATGTAATCGAATCGTTATGTGTTTGAAATCATATCTGATCTTTGTACCTTGAAAATTTGACAATTATAATGAATTAAATGAAAAAGTATTAAACAAAATTTAAATAGCTAAACTTGATTAACACTTTTTAAAAATGCAATACTAGACTTCAAACAAGTAACAATCAAATCAAGTCAATAAACAATTTGACGATCAGTTTTGTATGTACTGGTCTCTTTAAAATTAGTTTTATTATTTTAAATCGTTTTGAAAAACTGTAACTTTTATTTGCAAAGTAGTTCAGATTATTATTCAAGATTTTGAATTAAAATAGGATACATATTATAATCCGTAATTTTTTCAATAACTCCGCAAACTTAGCAATTAAGATTGTAACATTGATAATTATAATGAATTAAATGAAAATGTATTTAACAAAATTTAAATAGCTAAACTTGATTAACACTTTTTAAAAAATGGAATAATAGGTTCCAAACAAGTAACATTCAAATGAAAATTTGTCAATAAACAATTTGGCGATCAAATTTGTTTATAATGGTATCATTAAAATTGGTTTAATTAAATAATTAATGAAAATATCATTTCAAATAATAATCTAGGAACTAAGTAGCTTTGAAAAAGAAATTCAAATAATTGTTGAGAAGAATAATTTGTTTTCGAATATTAACATGCTAATTTTTAAATGTAAATTCTTTTTTGTCGGAACAATTCTTATACTTACTATTTGTGAATTTATATAGAATTTAAAAATAAAACAAGTTTATTCCATCTGATTTATCAATTTCAAATTCACCAACTAATTGATTTTTCATCACATTTATTTGTAGAGCATTGTGAACATATCAAGGTTGCAAAATTTAAATTGCAACATGCTAACCTTAAATGAAATTTTTAGCGAAACAAAAATGATTCTACACTTGAATGCCTGTATAATGAACAGGTTTATTTTTCAAAATTTGTTCATTTTAGAGGAATGTTGATTATAAGTGAAATTTTATTCAAAACATTGAGAACTGTAATTACTAAAAAGATTGCATTTTAAACATTTATATACAAAATTAATTGTAAACTTAACATGAACAGAAACATTAAAACTCTGACACTCGTGTTTATTATTAAGCAAATAAAATAATTTCATTCTGTTTTGTTCAAGCAAATTTATTTAATTTCAATAATTCACTCTTCGTTGTGATTTAATCAAGATAAAAAAATAATTTTAGTTTAAACAATAATCTGTTGCATTTTAATTTCAATTTTCATGCGTCATTTTATAACTTGCATTGTTTTGGATTACTTCTGAAAAACTACTTTAAAGGCAGTTATGGCCAAAAGGATGATGTTTACAACATCTTGTATAAGTATCAAAAATATACTCCAATGTATTAATATTTATCCTTAAAAAAAACTTTAAACTTTTCCATCAAAAAGAGCTTTGTCAAACGCATTAAAATTAAAATTTTAAAAAATAAGTATCTAATTTTACAATTGAGACATTATTAAATTTATGCATCTATTCATTAGAGTTTATAAAACTGTAATGAAAATTTTGCAACTAATTTTGCAACAATAATGCTTTCGTTATCTCCGTCATTTATCTATTACCATTATAGTCAACCAGTATATTAAATTATTTTTCTGACAGGATTTCCGTTTGGTATTATGCTATTCAAAAATACCAGGTTTAATTGATCCGAGAAAATATCTTCTGGGTCCTTTCAATAATTTCCATTGTGATGGTTTATTTCTGGCACAACAGCTTCTGGCGTCTGGACCAGTCGGCCCCACTCATCTGTTTATTGCTATGGCATATAATTGTAAAATTAGCATTTAGTCTGGGGCTCGGATGGATAATATTTGCTTGTTGCTAAGAACGAGCAGATTAGCATTTAGCTTGTTTTTCCCTTTAATTAACCAAGTCGATTTATTTTTTTAACAAGGAAATTTGAATGATATACTTTCGTGGAAAGGCTTGCAACCCAATGTTAGGCTTTCATTCGCAAACTACTTGTTACATCTATTGGTTATCTTTCACAGAGTATATTCTGTTCAAAATACCCACGATTAATCATTCAAGTATATGAAAGTTTTTAAATAGGAATTTTTTAACTTGCAAACATTGATTAAATTTATCATTTAATAGCTGGAAAATTTTGCAGTAGATATGATCTATGACATAATATTGGCAACAATTTTCTGTCTACTTATCGAAAGGCCCTTTTCAGACTTATTAGAAATCATATCTGTTCAAACAGGGTCATCAACAATAAATCTTAGCTAATAAATACGAAAAAAATGATTGATTATGAGTAAAAGCTTATGATTGAAGAAGAATAAATTTTAATATTTTAGAAAATTATTTTTAATAAACCAAAAAAAATTTCAGTTAAAATAAAGTTATTATGTTAATATCTGGGCCAGGGTGAAAGCCAAATTAAAATTCCTCAATCCAAGAAACCAATCAATTTTTACTCACCTTCAAACTTAAATTTAAGAACTGTAATGCTAAATTCATGCCTTTTTTCATGTGACATGTTTCAGTTTTCACTAGTTTTAAATCTAGTATTTTATAGACAATGAAATTTTAAATATTTAAACTTGTAAAATTCAAACAAATAATACAAAAAGAGCTAAACATTTTAATTACAGTTTGTAAGTTAAAGTAAAAAAATTTTATTTCATTTAATTAATTGCAATTATACTGAAACACAATGTTTCAGTCAATAAACAAATTATTTAGCAAATCGTCTTAGAAATAAATAAGTTCTGAATTTAAATTTAAACCAGTAGAAAAACAAATTTAAAATTAAAGTAAATTTAGTCAAAGCTCCAGATATTTTCAAGAAAATATGATTATTCTATTAATTTGTTAGTTTTTAATTAGAATTTCCAATTCATTGATAGGTCATTGAT
>JAQIWP010002670.1:0-10358 GCA_034695525.1 Euzetes globulus
ACCATTGGCAAAAAATAGTTATACTGGTCGATTCTAATCAATTCATAGATTCAGAACATATCAAAATTGTTTCATTCGCGCGATATTTAAAACAACAATTTCCTATTTAATTTGATCAAATCAAATTTACTAATTCATTTAATTTTTTAGTTCCATTCTTTAGTTCATTTTTTAGACTTTTTTTGAGAAATTTTTGGAGAAAGCTGGCACCTATAATAGATTTTTAATTGATCTTCAAACTAATTTTATTTTTGACTGAAAAATCGGCCACATTTCGCGCTAAAGGTTAACTTGGAAAACAAATTAAATGTGCCATTAATATGAAGCAGAAAGAGGAAAAAGTTAGATATTCATAACAATTGTTTTTTTTGTGAAACAGAGTTTAAAAAATCTTTCTTCTTTCCTCTTTTCTTTGTCTTTTCTTTTCTATTGAAACTTTTATTTTTTAATTTGTTCGATGCATTTCACTGAATTATATTCAACAACATCAGTATTATTTTTTTCAATTATAATTTGATCTAGTTATTGACAATCTCATAAAAGTTGAAAGAAATGATTTTCGTAGGAAGTAATTTGATGTGCAAGTAGATCGTGATTGACTTCCGGTTTAATCTTGTTATTTATTTTTTTTATTTTGTCATTAAAAATAATTGAATGATTGCTGAATTGAAATGTAGTGTCAAAATGAATTCCCAGGAATGGGAATTGTATTTATACATACTTTTACTGAAATTGAACCTGATACGTTGCAGATAACTATAAAAACATGTAAGAATATCTAAATTTCAATGTTTAGAAAAGCTTTGAAATTTAAATTTATATATTTATTCAAATATTCTCGAAATGTGTTTGTTTGACGTCTTCTCATTTCAGATTGATTTCAATTGATTCGAGAAAGTCGTTTGCACTTCGTTTGAGACGACACGAAAAATAGTTTAGTTGAAATGAATGTAACATTTATTGTATTTGATTTGTTTTCAGCTATAACTTAGTGAATCACTGATTTTCTAAATGGCAAAAAAATGTCAAAATTAGATTTAGACAAATATTTTTCACAGAATTCGTGCAAAGATATTGAAAATCAGAATAAGCCTAACTATAGTCTATTGAAGAAATGGTATGACTTGTAATGAACTGTAATATTAGAGCATTTGAAGTGCAATTTATCATAAGATAATAATCATATTCTGGTAGTGTTTGACTTCTTATTACTATTACTATATATACCAACACTATTATCACACGAATTATTAGTTTAATCGTATAAACAGTGAATATTTAATGATTAGTTACGATATTCTTAGTAACAAACTGTGTGTCCGAACTAACAATAATTTATTACATTAACAAAATTATAGCATTTGATGGCAATTGACGTCTATTACATCCCAGCAAATGATTCAATAAATATTGCTTTTTCATCAACTTTTGATAAGATAAAATATTGACAATATAAGCTGGCTTTTTCTATATTTCAGCTTGGTCAGCACTTTATTCCGAATAATTATTCCGAACTTTTTTTTGTTCAATTTTGTTGAAAAAAAATACTCAAAGGATTTGAAATTCTTTGCGTTTATTATTCTTTATTCCCGGGTTCTATCAATTAATTGAGTTTGTGCTGTCTTATTGCACATTCAAGTCTTGCAAGAATTGACTTTAGCTGCAAAATGTTATTGGCTTTTGAAAGCTATTTTGAAAATGCCTTTTCAACTATTGATTTTTTGATTCGATCTTGTTTAATTAATATCTTTAGACATTCCTTTAGTGCAATCAATCATTGAATAAATTATTTATCACCAATTCAGTGAACATTAGGATATAATGCATACAATGCCTGCAATTATTGATTTTATTCGAAATATTCATTTGTTTGCCGATCGAAACATAACTCAGCATTTGATCGATTTTGGCTTAACGTTAAAATAGGAGGAAAGTTGTCGGCGCTCTGCACTCATTCTGCGCTGGCATTCATTTTTACATAAAAATATATAAATGATTGGATAGACTTTTGCATCGATGAGTAACGAGCCTTCAGATTGGATTCTAATCCATTCGGGACTCACATCTGATAAATCACTCAATAGTTTAAATTGGAATTTAGTTTTCACTCGAATGGAAAAATTGAAAATTTTCACTCAGAATAAGAAATTGATTGGCCTGTAATAAATATGAATGAAAAAATAGTACTTCTCAATTGATACTGGTTCAAAATAAACTGCAAAATCGATTTTAGCTCCTGGAAATAGCAAATTTTTCAGAATTTCAATAGAAAAGGTTAGTTTAACTGTTAATTGAACTTTTCTTTTTGCTTGAATTTAATCCCGGGATTTAAATGTTTCGAAAGAGAAGTTACAAACAATTAGTGAGAATCTGTGTAAATATTAATATAACTGCAATCCAGGAATTGAAGAATACAATGGTTATAAAAAAGCAATAATTTGTTGGAAATGTTGAATACTCTGTTTATTAGTGCAATATCTGAACGTTGAAAGCAGTTCTTCCCAGAAATACCTTTGCTTTGAATTCTTTTATGAAAATACTAATGGAATCCTTTCATTAGTATTGATCCGAGGAATCCCAAGAGATAAGGAATGAATTTTTCAAACCGAAAGATTGAATGAACTTTTAAAGTGCTGTCATTATAAAGCCTTTAAGTTTCATTAATTCTTTAACTTTAATCTAATATTAAACATTCATGAATTAGTGAAAGAGACGATTATGAGCTTCAGGTTCCTTTTTGTTTGAAAAGTAGCTAGTTTATGCCAGTGCACTGAACTTACTCAATCAAGGATGTTTGTCTATCACAATTCAAATAATTATCTTAGTAATCAGTCCAGTAGTGCTCAGTGACAGGGATGTGAAGAATAAGCTTATGGGTTGGTCTAAGTCTTAAACTGTCAAATACGCCGATCTGTTGGTCATAAAAAGGGTTTCCGTCCCTTACAAGTAATGAAAAAGAAAACAAAATATAAAATCGAAAAAAATTGTTTATTTCTTTTAAATATTATACGTTTTGTTAGAAAATTGTTGACAAAAGAGAGTTAATTAGAAACTCCAGTAAATGACTAAAACAAAACATTTCAATAAAATGGATTAAAATTAAATGACTTTCAATATGTTGAGTGTTTGTCAATCCATGCGGAAGCTGCCATCTTATTGAGACCACAGGTGCCATCCCCTCGATATACGCGGTAATAGCCCTACAATTGTTTATTAGAAAAATGACTGTGCGTTCACTGGAATACCTTTTCGCCCCAACTGGAACCCCAACTATTCTTGATTATCCAATAGGGTTGTGTTTTGTGGAGAATTCTAGTCTTTCCGACCCCAAAGCCAACAATAAGAACGCCATGGTCCAAATTGTTGGGATCGCACATCCATTTCATTGGGTGAGAGATTCCCCCGAAATAGAACTGCATTCCATTAGCATTGATTCCAATGGAAATGGGGCCGAACTGATAGAGCCATTGGGCCAGAGTTGTCTCGTTCTCAGGCAAAACAACATAAGAGTCGATAGTTGTCTTTGAAAGCGAACGATTGAAATGGCATTTCTCGTTACGGCCGTCGTAGGGATAGTCCGACTCCGATTCGATGCCGCCTTTCCATTAATGCAAGTATTGAACCAATTATTGGATTAAAAAACATTGAATCCAAACCTAAATCGATGACAGTCTTGAAAGCATTTGTGGGAAGCCCTCCATTACAGCCCAAATCTATTTTGTCGCAATCGACCAGTTCTGACCCAATATAAGAATGCAATCAAATGACATTTAGAGTCAAAATTATGTAAACCTTGTTCTGAGAGCGAAACCGCCTGTTTTCTAGCGATGGCTGAAATGCCTTCTATATTGCCGGTGGCGCTGAACGCCCAACAACTGCCTGTTCCACAAAATCAACACAAATAGTGAATTTTTTGACAAAAAAGAAAGCAAAATATCAACGAACCGCACATTCCCTGGTTTTTGACCGCAGAGACGACACCAGAAGTGGTTCTCCAATCGAAGTTTGTCGGCAGATGTGTGTATCTGAGCTGTTCCTCTCCCAGTTGTCTCATATACTTTGTATCAGGTTTGGACAGGTCTGGACGAAGACCAGTGTATCGCTTGAACTCTTCGGATGTCAGATCAGCGAATTGTGTGACACCATAGACGGCAGATCCCAATTCGTTTCTGTTCAACAGACGAATTTTGAGCAAGTTCTTCTCAAATATTGCAAATCTTCGCTCTTTTTCTGAAAAGACATTAGAATTAGATTTGAAAAATACAATTGAAATGAAAACCTCTGAAATCATTTCTATAAGACTTTTCATATCTGATTAGAAAGTCCTCGAATTTCATTCTTGAGATCTGAAATCAATGGTCAATTCAACTGATTTGGCATTAAATTCAAGATTTTACGGTTGAATTCAATGGTCTGCCGATTGAAATGTCATTTCCATCGACATCACGACCTCTTGTCGCTGAAATCGATATTATCAGAAGTAAAGCCGAGATAATAATCATTGAATTCATTTATTCAATCGATTATTTTGATGAAACGAATCAGTGGTTTAATTAAAACAAAGTATTAAAACAAAGAAGTTTTCAAAACGCACATAAAAAGTCAGTCATTGTTTACATGAAAATCATGTGATTTTGTATCCCATCTGATGTCAAACACATGTGTTTTATGTCAACAAACCTCTCAATCAAAATAAATAACTTTCAATATTTTGAATTAAATTTTTAAATTAATCACAAATATATTTTAAGCAAATTTTATTCAAATACAAACTGAATATTTATGAACTGTTTATGGTTATATTTGTGAACTTTTTGGTCGGGGTCATATCGAGTAAACCAGCAACTTTTGGACTTGAAGTAAGTTTGAAAACTAAGTTTTTTATTTTATAAATGTTTATTTGATTTGAATTTATATTACAAACTATAGTAAAATATGATACGTTTTATAACAAATTTTTTGAAATCAAAATTTCAAACAAAATTTTAATTAAAAGCTAATATTACCTTAAAATAGGAGTAATTATAGTAATTTATAATTTCTTTCACAATGAAAATTATAATTTTTATGAAAAAGCATCTTTGAATAAATATGGTTTAAAATTTGAAGACATGATTGAAGGCTTATTTAACAAATTATATTAAATATCGATATCACAGAAGAGGACTAAAATTTAGGGTATAATCACAGCTAAACTGTAAGCACATAATGATTGCAATGATTAGTTAAAAGTTTCGCTTCAAATGGACTGTCCCTCAGACGGGTGGCGGACCGTTAGGGTAGTCGAGCATTGGCTGAAGTGAATGCAAGAAGTTATTCATTAATAGACAGCTGTAGTCTTCTTCGACGGTGGGAACGAGTGATGCGGCGCCCAATAGGATAAACATTAGCGCCTGAATGGGTAGCGAAGCCTTCAATACTCTCCTCATATAAGAAAATAGATTTCGTTTCGATCTAAAGTGTCAAATATTATCACAATTTAATATTGAGTTTCTTTGAATCAGATCTTATGACTAACCGATTAGTTTCTTTACTTTCTGGCCTTTGTTCGGGTGATTCGCTTCTTAGCTGTAAAGCAACAAAATTAGTAATCAATTCAAATAATTAATAGCATTTGATATACTTTTGTCAGTTTGTCGTTCAGTTTCTTTATTTCTTTGGAGCAAAATATTCTCAATTTGTTTCGAGGAGCACTCAATTCCGACTTTGTTTCATCCATTGAATTGAGTTCAGCCATAAGCTCAAGAAATTGGTTCAAACGAATCGAAATGAGGTCTTTGTCGTTGGTATCAAATCTGTCTCTTTCGAGAATAGGTCCAAATCTGCTCAGGATATCATTTATCCAAAAATTGTTTTCATTATCGCTATCGAAGCCATTATTCGTATTATCAGATAAGTCGGCGTCATATCGATTGTCTTCTAACTCTTCCCTTTCATTTGATATCATATCTTCAGTTTCTTTGTCTAATTCGTCGTTGAATTCTTTAGAATCCAATAAATGATTCAAATGATCAAGTTCATCATCATTATCACAAGTATTCAAATTATATTCATTTTTAACATTTCTGTCATCACTTTGATTGTTGTCTTCAAATTCAAGTCCACTGTCTTTGCAGTCATTTCGAGTTTTTGTCTGAACATAATATTCTTTGGGACTGAGATGATTGACAGGAATATTAATTTCAATATTTTCATTATCACATTCGGAATGTTCTTCAGATATTTCTTCTCGATCTGATTTCGCAACAGGTTTTAATTCAAACAAACCATCATTTGGTTCGAGGTTTGATTCTTCAACATCTTTGTCTTCATTTTGGTCTTGGTCTTTAAATTCAATGTCTTCGGTGTCAATATTTTTATTTTTACTTTTCAAATAATTTTTTTCGAATTCATTGCAATTATTATTGATATGAATGTCTTCGATAACTCTTATAGTATTTTCCGGTTCACTCTCTTGAATTTCTTCCATATTTTCAACAAAATTTCTTTGGTCTGAAGTAATGTTTTTAGTCACTGTTTCTAAACTCATGTCATTTGCATTGAACTCAATCTTAGAGTCTATTTCTGTTTGATTTATGTCCGACAGGTTCTCAAAACTCTTTTCTTTAATATTCGCTGCGTTTGCCAACAAATCATTTGCATTAAGTTTATAATCATCGACACGAACATTCTCCTTATTAAATGTCCCTTGCTTTTCATTTGATTTGTTCTGAATTGTTTCATCGCTTAGCAAACCATCGTTAGTCGCAATAATAAGAGTTTCATCCGTCAATTTTTGTGATAGCTTGGAATCAGACGGTTTATCGTCAGATTCTTGCTTCTCATTTTGTATAATGTCGACAATTTCTCTGTTTAACCCTTCATTATATTCCGTTAAAAGGAATGAATGGTTCGAATCAGTGAGTTCTGTATTGATGTCACAATTATCTTCAATTTCAATGTTTGTGTCATCGCTTTGTTTCTCAAATTCAGTTTCACTGTTTTTGTACTCGTCTTTTATAGATTTGGTTTCACAATCTTCTACCGAATCAGTATTACTGTCGTCAATATCCTTATATTGACATTTAGATTGTTCCAAGTTGTTTACTTCTTGGGCTAACATTTCATCTGAAGCTAATCCAATCAAAATAGGATTTTCCAAAGAGTTGTCACATTTAGTTTCTTGTTCTTTCAAATAACTTTCTTTGGGTTGAATACCATTTAAAATAACAATTTTATTGTCGGTTGCGTCACAACCAGAATGCTCTTCATCTTCAATGTGTTGTGTCTGATCAGTCAATTCAACCCTTTGCCTGTTCTCCAAAATTTCACTTTCGCCAAGTGTTTCAAGTATTATGTCTGTAGAGTTGTTATAAATAATATTGTCTTTAAGAAAACCATCGGTGGTCTGAGCGGTAAAAATGGTTTCATCCGTCCATTCCTTTGAAATGTTTCTTTGAAGGCGTTTGGAGTTATTTAAGTTAACATGGCTGCAGTTGTCGGTTAAGTGTCCATTTGATGGCCTTTCCTCAAAATCAGGTCCACTGTTTTCAAAGTTGTTTTCTTTTGTTTTGATTTGATTGACAGAACTTTCGTCTGAAATGATATTTTCAAAGTTTTGGGGCATTGTTTGTAAACTGATATCATTTGCGTCGTTCATATATTCTTCTTCTTTCTGATTTATGTCCGACAGGTTCTCACGACTCCTCTGTTTAACATTCACTGAGTTTATCATCAAATCATTTTCATTCAGATCTCTGAGTTTAGTAACATTGTCCCAAACAATGTCTTTATTAAAAGTCACTTGGTTGTCACTTGAGTTGACATCAGTTGTTTCATATGATGCTGTAATAAGAGTTTCATCGGTCCATTCTTTTGAAAATCGTTTGGAATCAGATGAATCAAGGTAAGGACAATCGTCAAATTCTTCCTTATTGTTTGGTATATCAATGTTTGGCATTTCATTAGATTCTGTTATGACTAATGAATGGTTCAAATTATTTGAGTTTGTGATCAAATGTTTCGCATTTAATTCTTTTGGCACTAAATTGGTTTGACTTATATTGTGATAAATATTTTCTTGGTTTAAGATTACTTTGTTGTAATTTGGACTGATTTGAATGGTCTCATCTTTGGTCGAACCATCGCTGGTCTCACCAACAAAAATAGTTTCATCCATCCATTCATTTGAAAATCGTTTGTAATCGACTTGACTCTCGTCTTTCAAATCACTATTCAAAGGAATGCCTGTCATTGGAGACCCTTTGTTGGATTTATCGGATACTTTATGTCTCAGTTTCAAATTTTCATCTATTTCATTTGATTTCAAAAATTCATTTTCACTCAATACATATTCGCCTTCATTTTGATCTTTGGTTGTATTGAAACTTAAATTATTGTTCAAAGAATTTTGCTTTTCGTGTGAATCAATAGTAAAATAGGTTTCATCAGTCCAGTAGTAGTCCAGATTTGTTGGGGGCTCCCATTTGTTGGCATCCATTGACTCACTATTTTGATTGATAGTTGAACCACTGTTGGAACCACTGTTAGAATCAGTCGGTGGTATCAATTCTGCATTGTCAACCGGAACACTTTCTATGAGTTTCTCATTAATGCTTGGGTAATTTGAGCAAGCCAATTGACTGGACGTGTCATTTGACAGTTTCAACGGCTTCTCATTTGGTTTAGTTTTCCTTTTCTTCTTTTTGGATTTATTTTTCTTTCTACTTGGATTCAAAATCTTTTCGGGCGGTTCCCAAACAGATTCCAAATCATTTTCGATGCGTTCGTGGAATAGGTCAGTATGAATGGACTGGGAATGGGAACCGTCGATAGGACTAATAGAGGCGTCCAAAACAGTTAATGTGTTCTTTTCATAAATCCCAACAATATTTTCCTCCTGATTCTTGTCAGATGTGCTAATTTGTTCAGAGCTGTGTAGTGAACCCTTTATTGACTGAGGCTTATCATCGATGTCGCAAATGGTTTGGAAGAGAAGGAGCGCTTCCTCCAGATTTTGACGCCGTATTTGCATCGGTTCGTGAAGTGATTCGAATCTGTGGATCACATTCTGAGCCCTTTCTTCGATTTCGTCTTTCATGAAGTGATTGTTTTGGTTGAAAGCAGTGGTTAAGTCCTTCACCTGTTCTATGTTTTCGCTCCGATTGTTGATATCGTTTTCAATCAACTGATGTTTTTTCATAATATTCTGAGAACTAATCAAATCCTTTCCGTGATCTTCGTCTGCGAGAGTGGTCTCGATGTCAGTCATCCACATTTCGAGGTCGTCGAGCATTCGGTGGAATTGGAGCGCCTGATATGCGTCCTGAAGACGTTCCCTTTTCATTTTGGTCTCATCCAAGAGATTACGCCACGACTTCTCGATGTAAGACAAATGAGTTTGGATTTCATCTGACATGAAATGACCGCAACTCATAAGTGTCTCGCCTTCATTGACCACTGCATCCACCCGTCCCTTATTGGCGGCCAATTCTGCCTCAAAGGCGGCGTGTTTTTGGATTTTTGACAAAAGATTTATGGGATCGCGATATGACTCATCCGAAGCCACTTTCAGTTTTTCGTTAAGCCATCCGAGGATTTCGTTGACGTTTCTTAAGAACTGATGAAATTGTTTCGAATCATTCAGTTTAGTCTTTCGCTGATTCGCTGACTCCAAGAGTCGGTCCTTTCGTCCGACAATCGATCGATATTTGGATAAAATGTTTTCAGAGTCGAAGTGATTGTTTTGGACCAAATCGTTGGCAAATTTCCCCAATTCTGCGATTCTTTGTTGAGTTAATAAAGTCTTCTCAAAGTTGTCCTGTTTTCTGATCAGAGACTCGACTCCGGCCAAAGAGTCGCCCAAATCTTCGTTGTTTAAAAAGGCCTCCTTTGTTGACAACCAGTCTTCTGACTGTTTGAACAGTTCGTTGAAGAGTTGCAATTGAAGTGATTCCGTTAAGTAGTGTTTCCTCTCTTCCCAGACCTGATCCAGAGATCGTCTCAAGTCATCCAATTTTATTAAACCGCTTTCAACCAAATGTCTGTTCAACTCTTCTTTTGGATCATTCGATGAGTTTTGCTGAAGAAGTTTGTGTCCAAACTCTTTCAGGTACTGGAAGTTCTCTTTTCGGGCGAGTATTTCTGTCTTAAGGTCTTCGTGCAGTTGTAAGTCATTCCTGACGTCTGTAATACTGTTCCCGACATTAAGTGTTTCTTTCATTCGATGGTTAATCAGATTATTGGCCCAAATCTCAGTCTCCTTAACCTCTTTGAGGAACTTATGGAGAGTGAGGGCAGAGTACAGTCGATTGCGTTTATTGTGACACAAATGACTTAAGTTTCGCCAATTGTCCTGAATTTCATTGATTTTGTTGCGA
>JAQIWP010002671.1:0-10355 GCA_034695525.1 Euzetes globulus
GGAACAAGAGGTTGATTCTGATAGTGATCACATGGCCATAGAATCAGTTAAAGACAAATTGAGTAATAAATCAAAAATCAGACAAGAAAATATAATTAGTTTCAAATCAGGACCAAAAATTGCTAAAGATAAAAGTCCAAAAGAGATATTTGAAGAGTTCATAACAGATGAAATGTTGAGACAAATTGTTTACTACACAAATATTGAAATGATAAAAAGACAAATATACAACACAGAAAGCACTCATATTTTCGACACAAACATTAATGAAATTAAAGCATTCATTGGTTTGTCTTTATTGGCGGGCGTATTTAGATCATCTAAAGAAAATTTATGCCTAACAATCCTTCAAAATGTTTAAAAAAAGTTTGCTATTACGGAATCAAAGACATAGTATATGTGGGATGGCTCTGTTTATTTGGAAAAAATACCAGTCTGGAAAGAGCCACAAATTCAAGTCAAAAGGTTGTTATGGACTTGGTTGAGCCTCTAAAAGGGAGCGGTCGAAATATTAAGGTCGAACAAGTTTGCTCATGCTTTAGTTTTCGAATTTAAAAAATAAATAATTTGAAATAATTTGTTTTCTTTTTTATTTAAAGGGTCGGTTATCCTGTTAACAGTAGAACCGACCCATTCATCCATTTAGACTGAAGAGTTTTAATTGTTGCTATGACAACATATTTTATCAAATCTAAAAGCGACATCTGACAGATTTTTGTTTTTGGGGCGTATTCTTTGATCAGACACTTTTGACATCAAGAGAGTATTCCAGTGACTATATTCAGGGGAGTAATGAAGTGTTAAAGAAGATAGAACAATTTTTAACCGCTTATGAGACTATTGCAAACCAACGATGAGATCGGTCAGTGCCAAGAGGTCATTGACTAGAAGTTTACTGGAAAGTTCCAGAATAGCACACAAGTCAAGGAAAACAATTCCACGAAATCCTTAATCCTATACTTATTAATACCTTTTTTTCACATTTCATATCAACGATGAATAGGGTTTTGCCCAAAATCTGTTTTCAATTATTTAAAGTCAATGAACTATCAATTATTAGTTTTAGTTCAAGTCTAACCTCCGTTGAGATCAGACTTCAGTTCTGTTTAAGACAACGATGAGAACAGTTTCTCTGTCTTAAGACAATTGTATTTCATTTTCATTCTTCGATTTTAATAAATGCTTTTAAAGTAGTTTTAATTGATTTTAGTTTTATTTTATAAATCGTTTTTATAAATAAAGACTTCGATGAAAGAGTTTATGTTTGTGTTGGTCTTCGTGTTCACCGTTGTGTCCACTTCGACCATCACCGAGACGTCCGCCCGCCGGGCGGTGGTGGAGGCAAATAAAGCGATGGATGTGGTCAGTTTCATCCTAAATAGGACACCCCCACACGACACCGATGACCACATCTATTGCACATGGTGGAGGCAAGTGGGTATGGCGTTTCCTGCGCCATCCGTTTCCCTTAACCTCTTGCTTATATTGATCTTGATGATCATCGCGATGAGCTCCCAGCTCGGAACAGTTAGTGCAACGAAGACTCCAGAACCCGTGGTTCTAGAAGACAGCCCCGAGTCACCCAGGATGGTTGGAGGTGAAGACAACCTTAATACCAGTCATCGACAAGGAGGTGACCGACTGAATAGATCGCCGCCGGCGATGAACACTAGGTCTCAACGACAGCGTCGAAGAAGGATCAACCACTTCTTCGATGCTCCTGAAGAACAAACTGCTGAAGAAGACGAATCCGATGAAGAAGAAGAAGATTCTGATGACAGTCAAGAGAATTCGGAAGTTCATCAACAGGACAACGATGCACCGCCGATCAACTTGGTCGAGGAGACAATTGATCGAGTTATAGCCCAGGGCAGAGAACCGCCTGAAGAAACCCTCGAAGAAGTCACCGTTCGCCAGACACAAATGCGTGAGAGACTTAACCAGGCAAAGGCAAAGTTGGCTAAAGAGAAGGCACTTCAGGACATCGATGAAATGGAACGACAACTTCGAAGTCTCGAGAACAGTAGACCCACTAGTGGAAGGGTCACCGGAACAGGAAGTTCTGGTACATCGAGCAATTCTCAGCAGTCACCGATGACTACTACCATCACACCGATGACAACGGTTCCCGTTATTACGATACCTGAACCATCTATATCACCATCGATGACCGCTTCATCAGCACCTGATTTAGCCACTTCTTTCCAACTACTGGCTCAGCAGTTGAAGAACTCTGGAACCAATGCACCGAAGTCGTCAGTCGATAAGCAACGACTTCCGGTCTTCAATGGCAACAAAGTGGAAGCCTATGACTTCATCAGAGATGTCAACCGGATCTCCGAAATTAATGGATGGAATCCCGAATACAAGTTGAAGGTTATCCCTTCTTATTTGAAGGGTGAGGCAAAGTGCTGGTTCAACGCAATTGAAGACATGGTCACCGACTGGACCCAATTCAACGATGAATTTCGAAGTCGGTTCCTGCCAATCACTGACAACTGGAAAACGATGAAACAACTTAACTCTGCTGAACAACTAGACGGTGAAACCGCTACAGAGTTTGTTTATCGAGTCTTGGAGCTGAAGAAGAAGACTGGAAACACCGTCGAAGATGAGCAACTGGTCCAGATCATTCGGGAAGGACTTCGAAGAGCCAACTATCGCCAAGCCGTATGCACCGGACCTGAGACGCTGAAAGAAGTCATCGACCGCATCAAAGTGATGGACAACTGCATCGATGGCATCAAACCCTTGAACAACAAGAGGTCAGAAAAAGCGGTGATTCAGACAAAGTTTGAAATTAGACCAAAGCTTCGGCCGACTCAGTACTTCGGTGACCAGAAAATGGAAAATCAGAAAGAACTCGATGCAGGGAGAAGACGGCCAGACCTAGAGGATCTTCAGAAGGAACAACGAGTTTGGACTTCTGGAGCACCGGTGAGACAGCAACAGCCAAGAACTGGCTTTCGTTTTCAATGTGCCAACTGTGGACGGATGGGTCATTCGCATGTCAATTGTCAACAACCCAAAGATCAGCGTCGAATCGACGCATATATGGCTGATCTTAGAGCTAAAAGGACTGGAAATTATGGACAGCGACCAAACACTGGTGTGGCACAAGCTGATGGCGGAGGTGGTCCGCCACCTATCTCAACTTCACCGAAGACACATACTTTTCTTCCGTTTGCCAGATCTGAGAATATAACAATTCCTAAAGTTATAAATACCAATAAAAATGATTCGGATCAGTATCCATCTGTACTTAATCCATGGACAGCAAGTCCAGATTGCCCACAGGTTACACCGGAGATGGCCTCTTATGAAAAGAGACAGGTTGTCTATTCACCGATGATCAAGGTGGTTGTTCAGCAACAACCAACAGTGGCTTTAGTTGACACTGGAAGTAGTGTCACAGCAGTCGATGAGGAATACTCCAGAAACTGGTCAAATAAGCGGATCCCTTGGACGTTCGGTGGATGTCATAACTTCGATGGATCAGTGCATACACCTAAACATTATCTGGAAGAACTGGAATTCCAATTCAACGATAAGAAGTTCCTGATCAATGTGGTGATCATTCCAAATCTCCGACCGAAAGTCATCTTGGGTATCGACTTTAAGTATTTGGCCAAGATGGTGGTTTTAGAACCCATCTACCATGTTACGACCACCGATGATCCAGAATTCAATCAACTGATACAATTGTCTAACCAATGTCATCGACTACTGATGGATGGCATACAACGAAGTACTTCTTCAGCAAATGCGAAGACAAATAACTGTCACCGACAACTGTCATCAACAGATATTGTCAGCTCAAATCTGGAAATCGAAACAGAAATTCCGAAACCCAAACTAACCAAGGAGGTGGTTGTCCAACCATTTTCATCGGTGGACATCGAACTGGAGGTGACCGATGAAGAATCTGATGGCATAAACTATTGGATTGAACCAAACCCTAAATACCCAGACATTAGTGTTGAGGCACCGGAGGGGACCATCAACACCAAGTTCGGTGAATTCAAGATAAAAATATTGAACAAGTCTTTTGAACCCATCATATTTGAGAAGAGCTCAATGACATGTCGTCTTCGAAGAACGAGACCATCGATGGCAACTACTTTTGAACACCAGTTCCCTTATTATCATCAGTTGTCAACTGGCGGTGAAACAAAGCGGTTCCATATAGAAGATGTTGATCCAGACATCAATCGACAGGTGTTGTCACCGACTGACTACCCAGACATCGATGTGGTTAATAAGAGGGAGGAATACCTGAAGTATTTTAATATTGAAGAGCATCTGGATTCTGATCATCGAAGACAAGTAGAAGACTTGGTAGTGGAATATAGAGATAGGTTCTATTTCCCTGGTGATGACATTGGAACCATCGACGTCTGGCAGCACCAGATTGACACTGGAGATGCAAAGCCCATCCATAGACCTCCTTATAGAACATCGGCGAAAGAAAAAGTATTGATCGATAAAATGATTGATCAGATGTTAGATCAAAAGGTGATTGCTCCAAGCCGTTCACCATGGTCAGCACCGATTGTTCTGGTCAACAAAAGAGATAATGGGGTTCGGATGGCCATAAATTTTAAAGAACTGAACGCTGTCAGTAAAACGGAAGTCTACCCTTTACCTCTGGTATCCGATGGATTGGACAGTCTTGCTGACAATGACACCTTCACGTCCCTGGACTGCAGTAATATGTTTTGGCATATTAAACTACATCCAGACAGCATCGAAAAGACAGCCTTCTCGACACACAATGGTCTTTATCATTTTCTTCGACTACCGTTTGGCCTGAGTGGAAGTCCGGCGTCATCTTGTCGGGCGATGGACATCATTTTCGCCCAACTGAACAGAAAAATCTGCTATCTCTACATCGATGACATACTGGTGATGAGCCAGGGTTTCGACCAACAGATGGAAAGACTCAGAACCATCTTCGAGACACTCAGACAACACGATGTGAAGCTGAAAGCGTCAAAATGTCACTTCATGAAGAAGTCTATAAGCTATTTGGGGCACTTAGTTTCATCGGAGGGAGTCAGGCCTGATCCTGAGCGCACCAAAGCTATTGAGAACAACCCAGGACGGTCAAGGATGTGAGACACATCATCGGGTTCTGTTCGTATTTTCGACGATATTACCAGAAGTTTTTTTTCAAAGTGGAACCACTCATCAAACTTCTCCGAAATGAGATACCCTAGGAATGGACAGAAAAGCAGCAGACAGCTTGGGAATGGCTGAAAGAAGGTCTTCGCAAAGCACCAATTCTTTGCCACTACGACCCAAAGCTCACCCATGAACTTCACACTGATGCCTGCGATTATGGAATAGCGGGTGTGCTAGTGCAGATGAAGGATGGCAAAGAACAGGGAGTGGTCACCGCTGTCAGCAAAACTCTCATAAAATGTGAAAGAGCCTGGAGTGTCACCGAAAAAAAGGCTTATGCCGTTATCTGGTTGATTCAGAAGCTTCGACCATACCTGTTCGGACAGAGGTTTAAAGTTATCAGCGATCACCATGCACTGTGCAGTGTCATGAAAGGAAAATCCCCAAATCTACGTCTTACCCGTTGGTCTTTAGCTCTACAGCCTTACACTTTTGAAGTAGTCTATAAACAAGGGAAGAGACACAAAGATGCTGACGCTTTGAGCAGATGTCCTCTGCAGAACACCGGTGATGACAATACCACCGACTATGAACCCCTGTGTATGAACACAAAGTCCTTATCAACAAAAGTAGATGTCTTAGAAAAAGTAATGAACCACCTCAGGGGTGTAGACATCGGTGCCGAACAAAGGAAGGACGCCTATCTCAAAAAGTATATCGAAATTCTCGAAAATCCACTTCACTCCGACAGATATAAACGCAAACATGCGAAGAGGATTGTGCTCAGCGATGAACTCATTTGGTTGGGACAATCTATTGGCTCTGAAGCCATGTTTCGACTGTGCATACCTGATACAGTGGTGCCTACACTATTGAGAGCATGCCACGACTCAGTTTTTGGTGGACATACTGGTCGCGACAAGACCTATCTTCGATTGAAGGCCCGCTACTACTGGCCTAGGCAGTATAAAGACGTCGGTGATTACGTGAAGACCTGTGAGGCCTGTCAACGGCGAAAAGTGGATACCGTCCGCAGAGAGGGACCGCCACAACCGATGCCTATTGGGGATAAACCATTTTCAATCATGTCTATTGACACCGTTGGACCTCTTCCTAAGACAAAGTGTGGAAGTATGCATATCGTCACAATCAACGACACTTTCACCAAATTTGCATTCGTTGAAGCAGTTCCTGACATTCGAGATGTCACAGTTTTGGGAGTTATACTCAGAAGATTCATTCTTCAAGTGGGATCACCGATGATACTGATCTCAGACAGGGGAACATCTCTGTGTTCAGCAGATGCTGAAAATTTCTACGCAAAGTATGGTATCATTCATCGAAAGACTACTAGTTATCGGCCGACCGCTAACTCAATAACTGAAAACTTCAACAAATTTGTGGGACAGAACTTATCGATGTTTATTCCCGATAATTCAGTTTGGGACGAATATGTGGACTACATGTGTTTCGCTTATAACACTTCCGTCCACATGACAACGAAAAGGACCCCCTATTATATGGTCACCGGAACTGAAGCCCGACTTCCGTTCGACGCAATGGTCGCTCATATGGAAATCAGCGATGAAATCATCACCAGAGATGATCAGCTTAAGAAACTGCAAGAAATCAGAACTTCTGTGCAGACAATCATCAAAGAATCGCAGACAATGAGACAGCAGAAGGCAATAGCCTCGACAACAACACCGATGTTTGAAGAAGGAAAGTGGGTTCTTATGAGTCGGAAGAAGTTGAAAAAGACAAAAGCCGGAAAGTTCAAAGATATTCATTATGGCCCTTATATTATCATCGAGCAAACGTCACCAACAACTTACAAGATAATGCCTTTGAGAGGACCGCAAGTCTTCGATGTTGTGAACGTCGCCCGACTCAAGCCCTACAATAGAAGAGATGATAGATTCGATCAGCCCTTAGACCCAGAAATGCCATCTCTGTCTACAATTAATGAAATCTCTGATTATTCAGACAAAGAAACGGACGATGAGCTAGCAATGTCTACATTGACCAGAATATCCGACCAAAGTGACCAAGCAAAGGCGACAAAGAAAAGTTCGAAGACAAAAATTCAACGAGTGTTTAATTCTGAGACAATTTCTTCAAGTGATGGCGAAAAGTCATGCAGTGACAGAACCAGTAGTGAAAATCTTCTAAGTGATAGAATCAACGGTGAAAAACCTTCCAGTGATAGTCTTAACGACCAGATGTCACACCAAACTCAGTGCTCAGAGATCCTGAGGAGAAATCACCGAAGAAATAGCCAAAAAGGAAAACAACGAAGAAGTCGAACAACCTATCCAGATCATCAGAGAGCCGATAATAGATGCACCGACCGTCATAGCACCCGAAGTCCAGGTCCAGGAAGACGCTGCGAGTGATGGCGGAGGTGTGCGAACCAGCAATTAGGCCGGTCAGTGCCAAGAGGTCGATGACCAGAAGATTACTGGAAAGTTCCAGAAAACAATTCCACGAAAAGCCTAATCCATGACTTCAATCGTCACATTTCAACGACTCATTCATTGTTCTTATCAATTATTTTAATACTTTTAAAAGTAGTTTCCTATTCATCGATGATAGGGTTTTTACCCATAATCTGATTTCATTTAAAGTCAATGAACTATCAATTATTAGCTCAGTTAGAGTCTGGTCTCCGTTGAGAACAGAACTCTTTTTTAGACTTATTTTTATGACTATTGAATTGTAGTTACTTTTCATCGAAATTATTAAATGCTTTTAAAGAAGTTTTAATTGTTTTTAGTTTTATTTTATAAATCGTTTTTATAAATGAAGACTTCGATGAATAAGTTGATGGTTGTGTTGGTCTTCGTGTTCACCGTTGTGTCCACTCAGACCATCACCAAGACGTCCGCCTGTCAGGCGGTGGTGGAGGCAAATTCAGCGATGGATCTGGTTAGTGTCGTCCTGAATAGGACACCCCCACACGACACCGATGACCACATCTATTGCAGAGTCATTTAGCAAATTATTTTTGCTGAATTAAATTCCAAATTTTTTTTTTAATTTTAAGGAAATACTCAAGATTAATTTTAAATAATCAAAAAGCTTCTTATCTTATACATTAGCATAAGCATTGTTTATTGAATTTGTTACTAAATTAGATACTTTTGATACCCAGCCTAAATGTGGTTTGGCAAAGTTGATTAAAAATTCTAGCTATCTATCACACTTTTTGTGGAATTAACCTGCTACTGGCTACCTAAAATGTTTCAGGTGATAAGCAAGTACTTTAACAACTAGTTTTGGTAAAACTTGTTGGTCATTAGATTTGCTTCTGTTTAGAAACTTTTTATAAATGTTTCACTAAACATGGCATTGATTTTAGATTTTTATAGATTATAAACAACAACAAAATTGTGACTTAAAAACTTAATTTTGAATTTCTTGTCAAACTTACAAATCATTGCGGAATATGTCCTTTGATTTTAAATTCCATTGGCATGATATTGAATTTTTAAAGCAGGCTAATAATTTCTATTGCACTTAAACTTGACTAAAACAGTTGTCTCTCATTTAGAATACCTCCATTTTCCCATTGTTAGAAAGAAGTTATAATTAACTTCAAGATAGTACTTGCATGTGAAACGATTGAAATATCCAAACAAAATGTTTAATTACTTTCTTAAGTATTACTCATTTTTCTATTGATTTATTCAATTCGATATTTATGTTTATTCTTTGTATTGGATATTTTCCCATTTTCCCATTGTTAGAAAGAAGTTATAATTAACTACAAAATAGTACTTGCATGGTTAAACGAATGTGTTGTTATAAACTGTAAACAGGATTTATTTATCAATTTTTATTAATTTAAAAAATTTTTGAAACAAATTTGGGATTAATTCCACAAACAGAATTAATTTTCTTGATTAAACCAAAACAATTTTATATTTTATAATTTCAAAAATCAATGCAAGTTACTACTTAAGACAATTATATGACAGTTGGGACAGTTATTATTATTACATCATGGTATAAAATCATTCCAAAGCATACTGGATAATGTATTTAAATGTTGCAAGTTATATTAATGATTTTCCCAAATTGAATCAATAAAATTTATTCTATACAAAAATTAAAAATTGCTAGATTATTTTGTAATTTACAATTGATATTTGCAGTTTAATTTATTTTTTAAAACGTTTTTATATTGAAAGATTTGAACGAGCAATTGATATTTTAAGAATTCAATTTGTGTACATAAACATTAATAATTTAGACCATTCTCCTATAGAGAAGACTTTTGGATTTATTAATGTATCTACTCTAGGTGAAATAATTTGATAAATCTAAATAACAGATAATCGCCAATTCCAGTCGCTTTAGTCATTTTAATAAACATCCTCTATATATATCCTTACTGTGGCCACGGACTTTGTACATTCCGCACTTAATCTGGATAAATTAATAGTAAATATGCTAAATTAAACTAAATTAATTTTTAGATTAAATATAAATAAGCCTGCAAAAGTGATTTGGCAAAATGGTTACCTTTTTATGAAAACTAGTCTTGATTACATTTAGATGACTAACCCGATGATAATTCTTTAACTTTTAGAGTCAAAGCGATCATTAAAACCAACCACTGAATTGAATGAGGTTGTTAAAATATTATTAATAAATCAATAGTAGGATAATTAAGAATATTCACCTCGTAAATTTTTAACTCATTCACTATAAATAGTATCCAACAGTAAAATCCAATATTGTTTTGGGCCGATCTCTCAATTAATGACAATAACTGTTTAAACATATTGCAAGTTAGTATTATCTAGAGCAACTTAAATAATTATTAATCGATTACATACTTTAATCCTATTTTTCACTTGAATTCGGAGTCTTTTACTCGCAATCAATCGATTCAACAGTTTATACGACTCTTTGGCCTCCAATTCAACGGAACAGCAAAATATGGCAATCATTGCCGCCTCAAACAAAAGAATTAATAAAGGGAAAATGAAAGATACCTTAACAATTAAATTGTCAATTTCAACAAATAATGTGGTTATACTGAAGACTCCAATCAAACTTGCTACTGAAATCCAACTGATTAATAGAAAGACAGACCATAACTCATTGAAAGCCATTATTTTGCGATAAATTATATCAAAGTCTCGTAAAATATTCATTACTTCATAATTAGTGATAAACTTGTTTTGTTTGACTCTATTTTCCAGCTTTTGATTCAATGATTT
>JAQIWP010002672.1:0-10349 GCA_034695525.1 Euzetes globulus
TTTAGCTCGCTCACAATTTCATTATTGCCCAATTGAACTGTTGTTCACTGATTGGTTAAACTAAGTTTGAAAGTAAATTTCTCAACAATTGAAACCTCGCGAGCCGTCTTAATCAGAGCCTACGGTCAAACAAAAATACAGTGACAATATTGAGGTTCTACTGTACTTCACAAAAATCCCGTTGAAAATTAGTCTAACCACTGATTGGTTGAATAAATTCGAATTTTCAAAATCTCAAAAAAATTATGCCACGCCTCCCGTCCTTAATGGGATATCTCTTTAAGGACGGAAGGCTTGGCCTAATTTTTGAGAATTGAATTTATTCAAATAATCAATGGTTTGACTAATTTTTAATGGGATTTTAGTGAAGTACAGTATAGATCCTCAATATTGTGAGTTTTCGCGAGGTTTCAATTGTTGAGAAAGAACCATCCCAAATAAATAAAGGATCCTGGCAAACACTTGTGATCAACTTGTACAAAGCACATCTCGATTCTGCCATTTAAATGGTATTAAATGATGGTTTTTACGATTACATAATCCGTACGAAAAAACGGCTGACGCCCTCCGAAGTTCAAAATTTTGGAGCTCCATAAATCATTGACCTTACAAGATAATGAGTTAAATTAAATTTTACTAATTACTACTTTTTAAACTCTACTTAAGCTACATTGAACAAATATTTTTAAAAATCAAGTTATAATGGAAAAAATTGGTGAAAATTTTGAAAATTTAGAAAAATATGATCTGGGTGGAAATTTTTAAAATTTTATTACTTTATAATATAAAAAGCATTAAATAATGTCAAAAATTGTAAAAATAAAAAATGGTTCCAACTTAGTTTTTGAAATATTTAATTTTTTCCAAAATATAAAAATGAGACATTTTAAGTAAATTTTGAAGTGAAATTTCAACCAAAAGCCACAAATGTTTATCATTATCACAAAGATTATTTCAAATTGCGACAAAATTAGAAAAGGTGTTAATTAATTAATTTCTCATTTGACTAAAATATGAATGAAAAGGAAATCAGAGAATTTCAATTAAACTGATACTATTTTGAGACTATTTTAAAAATTTACATTTTAATTTAAGGAAATTATTTAAAAATGAGATAGAAGTCAAATAAAATTTAATTAATTGGATTTAGATACAATAAAAATATATTTTATATCATTTAGGTCCTGCTCTCCATATAATCCCTCAATTAACCGAACCCGACAAAAGGACTATATTGCGATTGCACTGTAATAAACTCGAAAAAATTTAAAATTATTGACTCTCGAAGTTATTCCTCTCTCGATTCTATCCCTCATTTCCTCAAACAGGACGAGTTGACAAAATTGAGGATTAACTGTTTATAAAAATTTGAAACTTGGTAACTTAAAGTTGTAACTTGAGGTGTAATCATGGGTGTAGTCACCAAGAGGGGCTAACATACTTGGCCCCCTAGAAGAAAAATTTTGAGATTTGGCCCCCCTAGCTTATGTTTCATTTGCCCCACCTTATGGCCTTTCCCTAAGGTTGAGGCTATAAGGTGGGGGTAAGGCTTCCAACTTTGGGACCTCTTGACTTGAGTTTAACCAAGATGCTATGAATAGTGGCACAGCTTTGAGAGGGAGAACTGTCGTCAAACATTCGATTATTTGTTTGAAATTAACGAAACAAAGGAGAAGTGCAGACCTCATAGAAAATATGCCTGAAATACTCACCACCGAAATTATGATTTTCCGATAAAGAAAGTTATTCTGAGCACTGAATTGAGCATTTTTTCCGCAAAAGAGCCTCAAATTCGCAATTATTATTTGATTGATTTCGACAAATAAGACGTCGTTCCGATTAAATCGAGCATGCTAAATCGATAGGTTAGAACTTTATAGCTTTAATGAGTTGAAAGTTATGAATAATTTTCGAAATTAAAAGTGTTGGCATTTAATTTTAAGATGTTATTTGTTGGTTTCACCAAAATTATCAATTAATATGGAATTATTTTACGTCCTAGAATATAGTAGAATAAGTCCACGCCCAACTTCAAAACTTTGGAAGATCATAACTCGTATACCGTACTTGATAATATGTTGAATTAAGTTGCACTTACGGGGTAGGTAAATTATAAGGACCCCCTCCTTCTAGGCTTCAGTTATAAAGACCGGTCGTTATAATCAATTCAATGCAATGACCGGTCATTTTATTCAATGAAATAGTTCTCAAATATCATGTCTAACATTAATTGTCTTCAAATCAATAAAATTTTCAGTACCCTTTTACGCGACCTTTAAGTACCGGTCCTTATAAGTCATTTCGGGGATTTCGGTCACAAACAATCGGTTTCTAGGCTCTCTTATATCACTTATAAGATCCACCTTCTTCTAGGCATCAGATTAAGAACCGGTACCTATAATTAATTGAATGCAATGACCGGTCATTTAATTCAGTGAAATAGCTCTCAATTATTATGTGTAACATTCAGACCGGTCTTCAAATCAATTCAAGTCAAGTCTTTAAAATCAGTTCAGTTTCAGTTCAAATCTGTTTTCCGGTCTTCAAAGTTATGTCTTATACCGGTCTCAGAATATTTCTAGTTGCTAGGTCCTTATAGAAGATCAAAATCAGGACACCTTCTTCTAAAAATCGCTTATAAGGACAGGGACTTAAAGATGAGGGAAAAGGGTACAAACAGTGTTTAGAATGACTTCCTATATCGGAAAATAATAATTTCCACTGTGGGTATTTCACGCATTTTTTTAGTCGTTTTGAAATCATATGAAAACAAATTAATAAATACAGAAAATGTTATAAAATGTTGTAATAAAACGATTTCTCCATTTATTTGACAAATAATTATTTAAAAAGTTATCACTTAATTATGATTTGAAAGTTGAAGTCAGTGCCACTCAGTCTTTGTCATCCCTGGCCTGAGAACTCTTGCCATCACAGGCAACGATCTTCACTTTGTCCGCTTTCACCAATTCTTGTACTTCTCTGAACTCGACATCTTTGAGGACAAAAGTCCAGACATTGTCACAGAACCTATAAGTCTTCAGATGTCCTGCCTTTGAATGGAATCAAACAAAAAGTCAATTAAATGGGAGAAATGAGAGGAAACCTTGAAGGAAAGTCTAGTCTTGACCCGATTGGCCAGGGATTGGTTGATGGCGCGGTCGAATTGCAAGAGGACTCTCATAGCCAGGGCAGGACTGATCTGACCCGACTAAACAATGTGTCACTAATTTAGTCATCACTATTAAGGACAGACCTGAATGAACTCGTCGAGTGTCTCCTGTAAGGTATGCCCTAAAGTTGTGTTTCGATACAATTGATAACTCATTTGTACTAATAATTCATTCCTCAAAATATAATTAATTGAAGGAAAGGATAAAAATCGACACTAATTTCAATTGATTTGTAAACAAATGAAATGAAATCTTTTGGTTTAGACTTTCGTTCGTAAATAATGTGTTGAAATAGAGTGTCGTAAATGAGGAACGACTGGTAAAGGAGTGGCAATGGAAGGGGAGGACCCTATTTCCAAGACAACAGTGACTGTCAATGAGCTTTTATTAACTTATTTATTATGCGGTCCAATCAGAGTGTAGTCGACTCCCAGGCCATCGATAGTGACAAATGTTGGGCTCAAAGTCGACATTTTCCTCCATTCTATTGAAACTATTTTTCTAATTATTTTCATTTATTATTAAAAGACATTTAAATCAGTTATCGGTAGACATAACTTTTGAGACAATAATTGTCTTAATTTAATTGATAACAAGATTTACCCAAATCTGGACATTTTTTGAGTGATGGATAAAAAGTCGCAAAATGTTGGTAAAAGTGGACACGGAGTGAATGATTCGGATGGAAAGAAGGACCAAATGAATGAGAAGACTGGATATGAGGCCTCTGACATAATAGAAGACGCCCTCCAATTGGCCGTCGACGACGAACTCAAAGATGATCGCGAGGTCTGTCGCCCTTTCCTTCCCTATCCATGACTTAACCATTTTTGATTGTAGGACAACGAAAGCGGACACTCCTCTAAGGGTAAGAACTGATTTGGTTTTTTTGCGCCGCGCTTTCAATAGTTTATAAATCAATAATCGATATTAGGAGTGATTTTCAATAAATGTTTAACAAATGTTAAAATTATTGATAACTAAACTGAAAAATATAAGACCTTAAGTCATCCCAAGGAATGGGTATTGAATTGAGTCTGAGTTGAGTCCGACTCTGTTCCCAATCAATTGACGACAATTACTTAATCTGACAAATGATTGACTCGAAGACCGATTGAGTGAAGGGATGGAATCGCTTGAAAACTATGGATCACTGAAAAATTGTACCGAAAAAAGATAATTCGCTAATTGATTGGTTATATGAACTGTTTTTGAGCCACACTTTGGAACAAACTTGGCATCAATTTTGACGAATAATCACTAAATAATTTGTCGAAGAAGACCTGATCTGAAGAAAAGAGATATTGAAAGTAAATGTTGACTAATAGAGAGATTAAAACGCTTTGTTTGCCACAACTGTTAGTCTAATTGTTTAGTTGATGTTTACATCGAATCCAAAGATATAAATGCAGAGCAAAATGCTCTGAATGTTTGAAAATTAATCTTTTTTCCACTCATTCTAAAAATTTTTGCCAACAATTTCACAGTAAATATCAATTCATCACATAATGAGGTAAACTCTCAGAAATACACTGAAGACTCGACTCCCGAACAGACGAAAGCATTGCTCTCTCCGCCAAAACCAGAAACAGCTCCCGTCGTGGCGCCGCTCACTCTCGAAGATAAGTTATCAATGGATACTTCAAAACTTCGAAACTCTGGAACAGATGAGGCGTCGATGATTGTGAACTTAGACGACACTAACACCGATCTGTTGGATGCAGACATCGAGACCTCTTTCAAAAGCAATGAAAATAAGACGAATCGTAAATCAAATAATGAAAACAATTCTTCCGATTCTAAATCTGTTTCCGTCAATGAAAATATGAATTCAAGTAATGAAGAGATAAACCCCTCACCAAAAGATATGACCAAAATATCTGAAAAGGATTCTTCAAAATCCAAGAGGTTTGTGATTATTGAATGAGTAATCAAATCAGTGGACTTTACATTCGGCGCCAATTCCTGGACTTATTCTTTGCTCACAAAGTGTTAATCTATTCAACAGTCAATCAAATGATTTTCCCTAAAAAGCTCTAAAATAACAAATTTTCTATTTTTCAGTTCAAACCAAAGGGAAAGTAAGGTTAAGAGCAAAGAATCTAAAAGTGAGTTCTTTTAAGACTCGGTTATTCTAAGTTTTAAACAATTAAATGCAATGCATAGACGGGGCTGTCAACCAGAAGGGTCAGGCTAATTCCAAGAACAATATATGGGTCAGTGGACTGTCGCAAAATGCTAAGGCATGTGAACTACAAACCATTTTCTCGAAGCACGGAAAGGTGGTCAGCGCTAAGATCATCAAAAACGCGCGAATGTCTGGTTCGCGATGTTTTGGGTTCATAACAATGGAGAGCAGTGAACAGGTCCTCAAATGCATCGGTCAGCTCAACAAAACTGAACTCCACGGAAGAATTATTGCGCTCTCGAGAGTGAGTTCATACCATTTAATAGTTATGTCAAAAAAATGCTAAAACAAAGCACTCGTTAGAACCGACCGCTAGAAAGCGCTTCGAAACCAGTCATCGCTCGAAGTAAACCAAATTCAACCAAAAGAGAAATCAATAAAAATACTGCAAAAGAAAGTGACGCCAAAGAAACTAAAACTGAAGAAAATAGCGATGAAAACAAACTGAAGAAGACCTCTGAAGAAAGATACGCAAACAAAACAGGTTCTGAAAGCGGTTCCAACAATGAAAGCGAAACTAAAGTTGAGAAGAGAAAACCAATTCGCCCACCTTTTCGCGACAGGCCTGGTCCATTGTTCCCCAGAAGACCTATGATTCCATTTAAACGTCCCATTCCTTTCAAAAGACCCTTCCCTACTAATAGTATGCGCGGCTTTCACAGACCTGGTTTCATGCGAGGAGGGCTTCGGCCCACTCTCGCCATCAAACGACTGGACATCGACAGAAACATCAGAGAACGGGAAAGGGAGCGACGTATCAGAGAAGAGAGAAGACGTCGCGAAGAGATGTTGAGAGTGGATATCGAAAGAGAAGAGAGAATACGATTCGAGAGGGAAAAGGAAAGGCTTAAATTGGAACGAATGAAACTGGAGAGAGAAAAGGCTGAGTTCTTTAAATTCGAAAGAGAAAGGGCTAAACTCGAAAGGGAGAAGATTGAACGCGAGAGAGAAGAGTTGCGCCGAAGACAACAGAGTCAGTCAATGATCCAGCACAGAGTAGAAGAGTCGCGGTCGCGATCTGCAATCGTGGCCTCTACTCTTGGCAAACGTCCCTTTGAATCGAGAGACATGCGATCCACTGATCCATATTGGGAGGAAAGGAAGAGAATTCAAAATATTCAACGACTGGATACCCACATAATCCCCAGTCGACAAAATTTTGTTGAGTCCAGTTCTTCAGTCGGCAATCGGTAAGTGAGTCGTCCCTTTGACCACTTATTTATAATGAATTTAATGCACAAAACAGTCATTCCATTCCCCACTCATATGACACTCGCAATGATTCTTACAAAAGGAACACAAGAATTGAGATTCCGTTGACTGCAAACTCTCGAACAGAGTTTGACGCCAGACGTCATGATTCTCGTCACACGATGGGTCACGACAGGGATGACCGCAAGAGTGCTGGACCCTCTTATTATAGAGGAGATTCGCGAAACCCTTCTTTTGCGTCTCGAGACAGACGACTGGCAGCCTCTCAATGGAAATCAAGTCACGATTCACGCCGTTCTGATCGCTATTCAGATAAGCCAATGACCGGTGGCTCCAACTCTGGTTTTGTTGGCAATTCTCGATATGGATCAGATTCAAGAGGTTGGGGCGACAGATCCTCCAACTCTGTTAATAAAATATCGTACGGAAGTGGAAATATCCATATGCCTGGGGGTCAGACATGGACTCCTTCAATGAGTGGGCGCTGGAATTCAGCCATCAGTTCGAGTGAATCGAGAAGTAGGGGTCAGTCGAGTCACAATACCTCTATGCTTTCCAGCGCTAACCCTTCGATTACCGAATTGTTTGGATCGACACCTATGTCTGGCATTGGACTAAACATTTCCCATTCAATGGCTGGCAATGCCGGCAATAGTCTTGGGTCTGGGGACAGACCGTATCTTCACAGTAATCGGCGCTTTTAGTTTCAATTTTTAATTCGAATTTTATTTCGGATTGAATTTCAATTGTCTTTGAAATCGATGCCATTATTTTCATTCAATAATGAGATTAGGTTTTCATCACTACTTCTGAGTGCAACCCAATGTGTGGTCAACTTTTCAGACAATTATTAGAATCATAAAAATGCCAACAATTTTAAAAACAATAGAATAGTAAGTATTTTGATCTAATTTTGCAAAATATTTCATTTATATACCAATAAAATGGATGCTCTAAAAATGTTTAAGTATTTTTTTATAAACTCTGAAAGAATTGCAGTAAAATGTGTTAATCAATAATATTGTAAGGAATGTTGTGAACTACAGTAGTAATGTGTGGCACCAATCTGTTGGACACAAATCCTTCTGTTAATCGAAACTTATTTATTGTTAGGATTTAGTCTCAAATTAAGGCACTTAAGATTGAAATCTCATTAAGAGTTAATTTATTGGCGATTCTCTCAGGGCTTCTAATTCTCTTCGATGTAATTCCATTCGACTTCTTCTGCTCTTTCTTTGATGTAATTTTTGTTTGAGTCCCTGACTCATGCGGGCCTGGTTTAGGCGCTGAGCCCTTTGAAATTCTTGAATTTCTCTTCGGTGTTGATTTCGGATTTGTTCGATTTTGCCTTCCATTTAATTGAAAGCTATTTATAAGAAAATAGGTATTCCTTATACTCACCAAAGATCTCTCCGTCAGATGGAATGGGGGCCAAGTCTGCCGTCGGCAAAGGGGTTGGCATTATGAATGGCATTCGCGTCGGATCAGGTGTTAATGACTTGGCTCCGCCCTTCCTATCATTATTGCCGGCTTCGAATATTTGTGCGATTTGTTCGTCAGCAGCGGCCGAGTCGTCGAGTTCACTGTCGACTCCACTGTCTGTCAATCAAAGCTAAACATAATTCTGATTATATGTTTATAGAAATGAAAACCTCTGAATTCAAAGGGCGTCTCCTCTTCATAACTAATATCATTACCAGTTATTTCTTTAATTCGTTTCCTTATCAGTCGAATTCTTTCTGCCCTTAATTCCGAAGCTCTGGCCTTACATTCTTCAGTCAATTCATGTAAGTCTTTAGCTATTGTTGAGTTGAGCACCTGTTCCAACCATTGCCTCAAAGCTCCGGCTCTTTTATATGTGGTTTGATAACAATTAAGCGCATGTTTGTGCCGCTCAGTTGTTTGCATATCAGTAAATATATAAGAAATGGCTTTGTTTAGTGTCTCGACCTCATCGGGTGCACAGTATGGCAAACTAATGTTGGGTAAATATCGTTGAGCACCCTGGATGTTATGACTCGCACCCACTAAACTATCCCTGGCCTCAGCCACGCAATCATATCTTCTTTCATTTTCACTATTGTTTGTGAATATCAAATGTAAACACAGTTTGGAATTTAATGAATTGTCGCACTCACTGGACGGGTATATCAGCCAATTCCTTCCATTTTTGAAGACCACGTCCCAGTTGCACGTTTGCCTGCTTAACAAGTATATTGGCCTGTTTCCATCTGAAATGAGCTTGGTCAACATGATGCTTCTGTTCAAGAAGCCAGTCCAATTCTTTTTCCAATTGGTTTTCAGTGTCACTGGCGTACTGGCCCTCAAATATCGCATCTTTTCAAACATTTATCACAAATACTGATTGATTTGAAACTGAAATCATATATATTTTCAAACCTAAAAGTTCATCTCTTTTTTGATAGAGATGTTGAAGTTTTTCGCCCTCAACCACAGACTGTTCCACTTCTAGTTTGATATTATTCTGTTGTTGTTTAGTCGTCTCTAACTCTTTGTCGACCACTTCCTGTCATGAATTCGAAATTTAAGAGCAAATTAATAACTAAAGGATCACAAATGAAAACTACTAAGAAGTATACCAAACGGTTTAGAGAATCGATTAATTTTTCTTCTTCTGGTGTCAACAGATCTTCTGATAAAGTTTTTTGTAGAATAAATTGCTGAACAGAATGCAAATCAATTATTCCCATTTGATTCTGGATCTCATTTCTGCCAATTAAATAAAATCAGACAAAAGTAAATTCTAAAAGAGTTATACGTCTGTTGTCCGTAAAGTTTACGGTCTCTCTCCAACTGTTTGACAGCCTCTTCTAATTGTTCCAATTGTTCACTTTTTATTTGATAATTTTCCAGAACATGTTTCTTCTCATAATCATTGATTGCATATTCGAGTTGTAAGTATTCATTCAACGCCTCCTCGTTTATCTCAATCTCAAATTTAATAAAAAATCGGATTAATACAAAGTTCAATTTAAAGCCTTAAATCATAAGCTTTGGGGGCATTTCCTGAAATTATCTCCGAGATCTGAGATTTGGTGGTTTCCCCCTCCCCTAGATTAAAAATATTGTGGCCTAAAAACTTAATTGGGTAGTAAGTAAAACTGATGAAAATTTCAGTGAAATTTTGAATCGAGGTGAAAGTTTCGAAATTTTGGTGAAAGTTTCAGAAAGTGTGACATTTTCAATTATTTACTCGAATCATTGACAGTAACAATTACTTTTTATCCTTAATTTCAATATTATCAAAATCAAGCTCAGGGATAGTATCAAATCAGAATTCGACACACTTAATCAGGAGTCGCCAAGTTGGAAGACCCTGGGGCCATAGAGTGGGGCAAATAAACTTTGGCTAGGGTGCCAAATCTAAAAATTTTCCATCTTGGGGGCAAGTACATTAGCCCCCTTCTTGGGAACCCGTGCTATTAGTATTTTTGGATTAATAAAATACCTGAACTGCCACTAATTTCACAACTCTTATATTGGCTAGTTTATTTCTATCCTTAGTATAAATCATGCGGGAGAAGAGAATAGTTAACACTGATTTCAGTAATATCTTTCCGAAAAAAACCTTTTTCAGGATTTTTTTACAAATTGTAAAAATTATCTTTGTAAAGTTATTGTGAAAAATAAATAATTCAAAACTAAATTTTTCGCCTATGTGGTGCCATCTGATGAAATTTTCACTCAAAGTGAAACTTTGAAAATGTTGGTGAAACTTTCATGAAAGTTTAGTGAAAGTTTAGCCTAAATTTAGT
>JAQIWP010002673.1:0-10348 GCA_034695525.1 Euzetes globulus
AATGTAATTTGGGCCAAATGTAACTTGGGCCAAATGTAATTTGGGCCAAATGTAACTTGGGCCAAATGTAATTTGGGTCAAATGTAATTTGGGCCAAATGTAACTTGGGGCAAATGTAATTTGGGCCAAATGAACGCGACCCCATATGTTTGAGCATTTTGCTTAATAATCTACACTTGCACTTTTAGCGCATGAAAACTGACCAAAATTAATCTAGCATAATCTTTCAATAATAGTTCCCCTAATCTACATAATTAAATCTTTTCAAATAATAATAATTCAATCAAAACAATGATGAGCTAGAATATTTTATCAATTCGGTTTTTATCTATATTTTTTAATTAGAACATTTGAACATCTCTGATATCAAATAAAAGCTATTTGTCCTCGAAACTGTATATAATTAATGTCAAAAATAAGTACTTTTATAGCATTAAGGCTCTTTTGAAAAAATGTAATTAGTAGTAATTGAAGAATTAATGACATGACTGCCATCAAAATGTTTTCTAACTTAAAACTAAATGAAAAGCTTCGCAGAATAAATATAAACATTTTTAACCTGCTATTAATAATCGGCTGTATTTGGCAAGTGATCAATGTTTTTGATCTGTTTTTCAAATATCCGACGACAATAAACATCGAAACAGCGTTTAATTTATTGAATAAACCGTTGCCTGCAATCACTTTCTGCACTAATGTTGGAAAGAGGTTTGGCCAAAATAGTAGCGATGCTCTTGCAATTCATTCAAGCGTTTTTAAGGGTCAAATGTTCAGCGATATTAAAATCATTACGAAAGGAATGAGCAAATCATTTTCCATCAAGGATATATTGATGGAAAATGTAACCGAGACAATCAGTTTGAATTACTACTGCATTACAATGAACTCAAACTTATCAGGTTAAAATTATTTGAACAAATTTGAGAGAATATAAATTTAATAACTTTCAATTTATTTACCAAGGCAATCAGTTTGTGGCGCTGAATAGGTCTGAAGGGCTTCATTTTGTTTTTAACAAGTTTTCTAATTGGGGAGTTTGGTGGTTGTACCTGCACAGTTCATTCGATATACCATCAGGTAATGATTGGAATGCCATTCCAATATACCAGGACCAATATGTGATGGCAACTTGGCAGTTAAGTGCATTCAGGCTATTGCAAAGACCGTATCCGACAAATTGTCGCGATTACAACAGTTCCTCGCCCTACCTGTCCCGCAGTGATTGTATTCGGAAATGCAAACTAAAAGAAAGTGTCGATAAATGTCAACTGATGTCAGACGATATCATTTGGGAAAGGGGTGATCCCAGTGTCCGCTTCCGCGAATGGAATGAAACCCATTGTATCGGAAAATATGACTTTGACTTCATTTGTAATAAACACTGTCCTCACTATGACTGCGCCATTAATTATTATGAGCCAGTTATCTTGTATGGTTTTTATGGCAACTCAGGTATAGAATTAGCCATTCCTCGCAAACCAGAAACTATTTTTCGCCACGTGCCTCGTTTTGAAATTGTCGAGCTCATTTGTTATCTAGCCTCGTCATTTGGTATATGGTTCGGAATCTCTATGTTTTCTATCTATTCTATGGTTTCATCTTGCATAAGACATCTATTCAAGAAGTGTCCTTTTAATATTTTAGTTAATGTCAAAAATGATTATCGGGAAGGTTCTGTTAAGTTGACCAAGTCAGTAATGGTCAAACTTGCTAACACCAGGATTTATCCCATTTCTACTTGTAACCATAATTTAATGAAATAATAAAAACAAAAATAGACTTGTTTAATTTATTTCTTTTAATTCAAATCTATTTTTGGTTTGGTTAATACAAGATATCTAATAAAACAAAACGCAATTCGAGAAACCTTGGGCATTTAAAGAAATGAATTTATCTTTGATATCATTGAAAATTTAATTAACTATGTCTAGCACATTTTATGCAATCTGAACTTGAATTGGATTTTATTTCCATTCAG
This sequence comes from Euzetes globulus, assembly GCA_034695525.1. NCBI lineage: Eukaryota > Metazoa > Arthropoda > Arachnida > Sarcoptiformes > Euzetidae > Euzetes > Euzetes globulus. Next base: position 1,979 of record JAQIWP010002673.1, read on the forward strand.
ATCTACATAATTAAATCTTGGTTTCAAAACTACTATAATAATAATTCACTCGAAACTATTATGTACATGAATATTTATTTCAATTCGTCTTTCATCTAAAGCATATAATTTACTATTCAATTTTTAATGAAATTTATTCTTGATGAAAAAAATAAATGTCTATAAGATCTCTATTATTAGTATTAATTGAATATAATCTCCATAATAATGTCAAAGATTGACATTAATTGACTAGGACAGTCATATTCCCGGTAGTGCCGATTCTCTGCATAAATAGTGGATTTTCAGTATTTTAACACGAACAATTCATAAAAAGTATTGAGTTCATTTTGTATTTTAAAATTTATTTTAAGCAATGGCTAATTAAATGAGTCTATTAAGCATAGTTTGAGCCAATTATTTGATTGGCAAATTATGTTTGCGATTATTATCTAGTTCAACTGGGTCTTCTATCTTGTAAGAATATTCAATTTTTTCAATAGAAATAATGAATTGAATTGAAATAAATACAAAAATAGAAATTTGGGTTTTTATTGACTCTTCAAATTTAATGACAATTTTCGGGTTAAGAGAATAAATCTGAAGAAAATGATAAACATTTTGAATGAAATAATCTTGGTTATGACAAAGTGGTCGCTACACGAAAAGCCAATCAAACGCCTCCTTTCCCCACATCTTTCCATTGCATTCATTGATTTTAATTTAAGTCTAAATCTCAAAACTGAATGACTTTTTACATAGAAATTATGCAAATTTTTATATAATGTGTTAAACTCGTCATTAATAGACGATATGAACAAATTGAATATAAGACCCACAACTAAAGTAGAGCATAAAAAACCCAAACTTACCACTCTCATTATTAAGCTATTTTCCATAGCAGTAGCAATTTCTAAGAATATTAAATTAATCGGGGTTAAAAAATAATAGACTATAAAAATGTATTGTTTCCAAAACTCGTTATAAGAATTGATATCTAATATAATCTTGTTAAGTTCTATTAGCATATCTTGCAAATTTCTGGTGCTGACAAATAATAAATTTTTAATTGGGTTTATCTTGCTAGATTTTTTACCCAAATCAAGCAGGGACATTCGTAGTTTACAATTATAGCAAATTATAATAAAGTAGAAAAAGCTGTAATTATTATCGGCAACAAAGACAAATGCTCCCATGATATATAAAAAATATGTTATTAGCCAAATGTCCATTCTGTACAAGTTGAAATTTAGATAAATCACCAGGCTAATCACCATCCACCAAGCAAGATTAATTCCACGAAATGTAAGATCTGAGAATAGTTTTGCAATTTTCACTATTTTCACGTATCTTTCAATAAAATTCTTGTCATTGAAACCAATTTTCGGGAATTTTTCAAATTTGTTGAAATCGCTAATAATTTCAAACCACTTATAATCAGTACTTTTGCTGTGATTTAGAAGAAATGACAATAATATGGTGTAAATTAAGGCAATACTACTTAAAATATACATTAACTGAGGCTTTAGTACTAAATACACACAAATATCGTATTTAATTAAAAAAAAATTTATTGAACCTTGATCATCACAAAATAGTAGTATGCAAACATAAGTCAAATGAATTATTTTAAAGATTAGTAACAAAGAAAATTTTACTTTTTGTATAATCGCTGTCTTTTTGTCGACATTTTCACCGATTTTATCAAATCTGTAGAAAACCCAATAGTTATCCAACGGTTGTCTTATATTCAGTTTATTATCCATTTTGAAGATTATTTCTAATCATTCAAACATTTAAATATTTTTTTGACTCGACTCGACTGCGAATGAATATTAATAAGTCTGTTAAAGAATAAAGTTTTATTTCTTTATGAAATAAACAAATATAAAAGATCATTTGAATAAAGCAATTTAAATAAAAAGCCTGTTAACACGCAAGTTTATGCTAATTAGTCCTGGAGCAACATATATTCTATGTTTTAGTGTCTCCAACTTCAACATCTTTTCTTAGCAAAGACCGTCTTGATCAGCGGTCATCAAAGGGGGGGGGGCAAAGTGCTCTAGGCAAAAAATTGTGAGATTTGACCCTCCTTAGCCGGCAAATATTTGATAAAATTTAGGTTAATCTCATTAAAACTCATACTCATTTTAATTGATCATTAGATGTTTTAATGTTTATACTTGAAATCTTTTGTAATGATGTTCTTTCAAAAGAAAACTATGAAAGCTTGGCAATCAATGAGCCAGACCAAATTAGCATTTAATATTATTTGGGAAAGGTCATAAATCGATGTTTGCAATGTTTTCAATAAAAATGTTAATGATTCAATTTAAATATTTATAATAAAGAACATTTTAATTCATTTTTTATCGAATGCATATTTATTCTATTTATTCTATTGATAATTAAACTTGATATGAAATTTAAATTTCGTAAAGGTCTTAAATATTCAAAAAAGAGATGGCCAACAAGAATCGAAATTGTTCTTTCAAAAAATTTCATTTAAGTTGCAAAAAGACCATGATTTTAATTCACATCTAGTTTATTCAATACTGTTTTTCTCTTTAAATGATAATGTTACTTTACGTCTCAAGTAATACAATGGTTAGAAGCAAAGATTTCAATGACAAGAGAAGTTTTGAATTCATCATGCTCGTCTCTGATTTTGAGTAAAATAAATTGGGTTTTTATTCATTTTATTCAAGTCAGCAAACAATTAGTTTCACCAGTATCTTATCATTTTTACATCTGAAATGTTTTAGACTAGCTCAAGCTAATAATAATAAAATGTTGTTTATGTGATTTTCATAATACATTTGGAAATATTGTCAAAAATAATAATGAATTTAAAACTTGGTAAAATTAATTTAATTTTTTATAACCTGTTCTTATTTGTGGGCTGTTTTTGGCAAGTATTCAATATTTGTGATCTGTTTTTCAAATATCCGACGACAATAAACATCGAAACAGCTTTTAATTTATTGAATAAACCGTTGCCTGCAATCACTTTCTGCGCAAACATTGGCTACAGATATGGTCAAAATTGTAGCGATGCTCTTGCAAATCAGTCCAGTCATTTTAAGAGCCAAATGTTCAGTGATATTAGAATACTAACCAAAGGGACAAGCAAATCATTTTCTATCAAGAATATTTTGATGGAAAATGTAACCGAGAGAATCACAATGAAATACTACTGCATTACAATCAACTCACGCTTAACAGGTTTTAGTACAGTCTATCCTCGATTTAAGAGAATATGTAGTGCAGGTCAGAGTTAATATGACACACACTGCATCTTTGATTCTGCATATGTCTCATTGATTCTCTTAAATCGAAGATATATTGTAATAATTATTTAATTTTTATGAAATAATTATCATTTGAATCCAGGCAATCCGATTATTGCATTGAACAGATCAGATGTTGTTCATTTTGCTTTCAACAAGTTCTCTGATGCGAATGCTTGGTGGCTGTACTTGCATAGTTCATTCGATGTACTATCTGGTTATGATTGGAATGCAATCCCAATATACAAGAGCCAGCGTGTGAAGGCCACATGGCGGCTAGGTGCATTCAGGCTATTGGAAAGCCCTTATGCCACAAACTGTAGCGATTACAGCCGTTCTTCGCCATACCTGTCCCGCAGTGATTGTATTAGAAAATGCAAAGTAAAGGTAATTGTCGACAAATGTCAGGTGATTTTAGACCATATTTTTTGGGGATGGGATGATTCCAATACCAAATTCAGTCATTCCAATGAAACCCATTGTAGCGAAAAATATGATTTCGACTTCATTTGTGACCAACACTGTCCTTATTATGACTGTGCCATTAATTATTATGAGCCAGTTATCTTGTACACTTATCACGAGAACAGTGCTCAACTCGAATTAGTTATTCCTCGCAAACCAGAAGCCATTTTTTGTCACGAGCCTCGTTTTCGAACTGTCGAGCTTATTTGTTATTTAGCCTCGACATTCGGTATGTGGTTCGGCGTCTCCATGTATTCAATTTATTTCTTGCTTACACCTTGCAAGGAATATATATTCAACAAGTGTAATTTTTATATTTAACATAATGTTAGAGGTTATGTGGTGTCACTATTCTTCTCTAATATTCAAGTTTCTCTAATGAATTTTAATCAAATTTAGCTTGATTAGTTCTTTAAAATAGTTAACTTGAATTCTTGATCGTTCCTAATTTGTTATCTTAGTTTCAATATCAGTCATTATATTCAGGATAAATTCAATTGATAAGAAGTCAAACATGACTTCTTCAGACATTGACTTAAATATTGAGAATAAAAGCTTACATTTTATTTTGAAACTTCACAGCTATTATAGCCTAGTCGTAGACTAAAATAGCTTTTTTACAGTAGAATGGCTCAACTTTCCCTTGTCTACTCTTGGTTGAAACAAAGTTCCATGACAAAAAATGCTGCTTTAAATTTGTTCTTTCAATATTATACTAAATTACCAAGATTTAAGACAGACTTCTATATAAGAATTTCTGAACTTCAAAAACTTTCATTTTAAACCAAGCCAAGGATAAAATATAATTAACTTGTTTATAATAATTCTGTTTACCATAAATTTGTCAAAGAATACAATAAAAACAAATTAAGAGCGAATCAAATCGACATTTGATAGAAAATATTTCTTAGAAATGAATAGATTTTCAAAGTTATTAAAGAAAAGATGATTAATATTTACGAACAACAGTTCTCTTTGCTTATTGGCGCAAATGATCCATCGAAAAAATAGTTGATGATCAAGGAGGACCAAAAATTTTAATTGAATTTTATTTAGTCAGTTAAATGTATAATATCTAGCTCAGTTATGGTACATTTAGAACAAAAAAGTATTATGACAAGATATTTTTAAAACAAACTTCACAGAACCATTTCTCTTATTCCAATTTTAATACAATTAAATCGAACTCAATTTAGTATGAATTGCCTTGCTAGTAGAATTTTGTTTAAAATAAATCACCAATACTAATTATGTGAAAATTAATATATAAACACATTATTGATTAAAGATTAAAAGTTAAATTAAATATTCTATTGGATGTTTTTTTAGAAATGTTCTTGTTTAAATATGTTTTAAATATTTATAACAACAAATTACATATTTGTATATAATAATTATTTTGAATCAAAAATTTATTTATAAATCAATTTGTTAAAGAGCTAAATGTTTAATAGCAAGATCAATAATGTACAATCACTAGGCTTCATTTGATTTGTTTCGAAAAAAAGCCCTGATTATTTTCCTTGATTTAATAAATTTATTTGAAATTAAAGGGTATCAAAAATTATTGAACCATTTACAAATTGTATCTTGCTTGATGCCTTGGTAATATTGAACAATTCAGAAGTCCGCAGACAGTTATTATCGAAAAAATGATCGATAAATCATTTTTCTAACACAAAAATACGAATTAATTTTTATGCTTTTGTTCTGAAAGACATTAACTTTTCATTAAAGTTGAGCTCAAGTTTTGGTGAGTTGTTGTTGAGTTGAGAACCCATTGCTTTACTTTCGGATAAACAATAAGTAAAAGTGTTTTTGAAATAATGGCTAAAAATAACATTTCAAACAATTTGAAAGCAAAAAACAAATCATCAAAAATCAAGAATTTTATGGTGAATTCAAATAAGAAATGTTTGAAACAATTGAATATCAAGAATATGTTAAGAGGTTTGGTGTCGTTGCTATGTGTGGTCGGCCTATTATATCATACGACACACCTTATTATACAGTACACGAGTGGACGGACAGTTGTCAGCATACGAGTGGGACGTTTCCGACGGGAAAATATTCCTTCCCTTAGTATTTGTTACCCGGCCTTTATTTCCTGGCAAAAAATGGCTGAACAGGATAGTGAATCTCGAAAATTATTCCAAGTTTACAAACTAAAATTAAAAAGTGGAAAGAGCTTGAACATGTCATCAATGTTTGATTTATACCAGCTCAGTGTTGATAAATTTACCAAACATACCAGGCCGATTATCGAGTTTTTCGATAGCCTGGCCATTCCTTTCGTTTCGAACAATAATACCCATGATTTGCATTCAAGTTATGCAATCGTTGCCAAAGCCGGCGGTGTTTACCGGTTTCCAAACGGAACACTTGGCTATACAATCTTTGAGGACAGGCAGCCCATCGAGAGTATAAGCAAGGAATATGAGGCCAGAAATATGAGGAAGTGCTATACCTTCTTCGCCGACTTGAGTCCTGAGTGGAGAGACCTGAAACTCGAATTGGATTACATGTCATTCACTATTAATCACGACATGAATTGGTTTCCTATGGACTCAGAGGACGACGACTTCAATTCAATCTATGTTTCAATGCATTCGTCAAACACTTTACCTGATCTGATAAATGGCGAGAATCACCACCAGATCAGCGCCGGTTCTTATTGCATTCTGACCTATTCTCAGTCCAATATAGAGCTCCTGCCGCCCAACTACGACACAAACTGCAAGGACTATGATTTAGACGAGACCAGCACTTACCACAACATGAGGACTGATTGTATCAGTTTCTGTGTTATTGAAGAATTGAAGAGCCGGTGTCGGAACGACTGCATCTTTCAAACGGCGGCCCTTCTTCGACGTCAGTTGTTCCAAGACAACCGGAATCAGACATTCTGTCCTGAAGCTCTTGGATATGAGCCGTGCGTTGAACAGAATATTAAGAAATTGAGCTCACTCTGTTTGGACCGGTGCCAAATTGAGTGCTCCATCAAATTCTTTACTTTTGAAATGAAAGAAAATCATAAGAGGAATGACAACAATCTTTCGAAAATGAAGACCAAAATAAAGGTTAAGCACAACAGAATACCGGATCAGCTCATCAGACATTACCCAGAGATCAATGTCATTGCATTCATATCCAGTTTTGGCGGCCTTTTGGGAATGTGGTTAGGAATGTCTGTTTTAGCATCTTTTGAGCTCATTCTCAAATATTTTTGAACCATTGAACAAGAGTCAAATTTCTGTAAATAACTTGAATCATTTAATTAAATTTGTGGCCCTCACGAGACGACCACACATTGAATTTCATTCATTCATTCATTTTTCAGTTTGAATGCATTTTTGTTCAGTCATTCATTGTCTGACATTCTCTCAAAACAGTCACAAAAGCCTTTCAATTGTTTTTCAAATCTCATTTCAACTCAATTCTGATCTCAAATAAATTTTTGTTTTTTTGAATTTGTTTTGTTCTTCATTTGGTCCCAAATTGTCTTCAATTCGGGCCACAATTGGCGCAGTCGGCAAAGGATCGAATCCTTCAGAAAAACAATTGTCTCAGTTTTGGTGACGGTACAGCGCTCCCGAGTGGGAGTGCCTGGCTGTCGTCAAGGCGGTGGAACATTTTCGCCCCTATCTGGAGTGCGCACCTTTTGAATTGATCACTTATTGTTACGCTTTGCAATGGCTGTTCAACATCAAGGACCCTTCATCCCGACTCTTCCGATGGTCCGTCCGTGTCAGCGCATTTGATTTCACAATCAGACCGGAAAGGCCAACCATGTGGCTGACTCACTCTCACGACATGCTGTTCTTCATTTTAATGAAGACTGGTTCCGATCAAAACAAGGAGAAATTCAAGCTCTCGGTCTGAGAAAAACACAGGTCCTAAATGGAATGGCATTACGAAGATGCCGTGGCAAAATGAGACTTGTGGTCCCGCCTTCAGAAGTCGAGAGTCTTCTCCAAGAGTTTCACGACAATTGTGGACATCCAGGAAACGAGAAGACGATCCAAGCCATCAGTTCTCAGTTCTGGTTTCCAAAGAAAAAAGAAAACTTCGCCAGACATGTGAAAGTTGTCACATCTGTCAAATCGCCAAACACCCGATGGTCTCACTCGAGAGACCCTTTCATCCAATTCCCACTCCAGAATCGCCACGAGAAATCTGGAGTTGCGACTGCATTGTCATGGGTTCGGCCGCAAACAACACTTCAGCGAAATTCATTGTGACAGTGGTCGACCTGCACTCCAGGCATGTCTAGGCCAAATCCGTCAAACGAATCACAACAGAGACCACTATTGGTGTCCTCAGCAATCTGTTCGAAGCCTTCGGAGCGCCCAAGGCACTCTTGACAAACAATAGGACAAACTTTGTGTCCAAACATTTCGATAATTTCCTCAAATCTCCGCCGTTTCAAGTCAAACACTTGTTGACACCGCCTCACCGAAGCCAAAGAAATGGTTTGTGTGAACGAGCCAACAAAGCCATCATTTCAAACCACGACTGGAACTCCTGGATCACCAAACGATGAAATGGTCTTCACTTTTGAAAATTGTTGTCAAAAACATCAATGAAATGACTCATGACATCACTGGTTTCACTCATGAATTTCTGCAGTAGATCG